>JAOYSI010073044.1:0-20520 GCA_025775065.1 Hiodon alosoides | reverse complement strand
TGCTGATTAATCCGACTGTCCTCAATGGGAATGACTGGAGCATCATCTCTATAACTGAACTGCTGATTAATCCGACTATGCTCAATGGGAATGACTGGAGCATCATCTCTATAACTGCTGATTAATCCGACTAGGCTCAATGGGAATGACTGGAGCATCATCTCTATAATGGAGCTGCTGATCAAGTCCCCTTGCCTCAGCCATCCACTGGTGACAGGAAGTCCAAGTTCAGCTTCAGTAAATTAACCACCAGCCTCATAAAAAGCGCCCAGCAGGTGCCCACATCATCTCTCTGGGTTTAACAGCCGTCTTGGGCCCCTTAAAATGATAGTAAAAAAAGTCACTTCTGTGTTTGACCGGCTCTTGATTTAATACATAAACTGCACTCCTCTTCAGTAAGGTTGACCAATGACAATGTGTTGACTGTATTATTTGTTCTTTTATTTTCAGCTTTGGAGTTTGCCTTGACTGCGGCTGCCAAAACACCGCAGCATTTGAAGCTATTATGTTTGAGCAATGGGCTGTTGACTTTATTGATCAAAGGTCGTGGAATCCAAAGCTCTGGGTGTTATTTTCTCTTGAATCACCTCAACGCTCCACCAGCCCCTACCCCACCCAAACACCGTACCTTGAGACCATTCTGTGAGTGACTTAAGGCACTGCTTGCGTTCTCTTCATTGTTTAAACAGTTTTGTTTGTGTATTCTCGCATTGCTGTTCAGGCAAAATGAGCGGCAAATTTACGACTTCTTTTGCGCTCATAACAATGACATGTGACGTTAGCCAGATGCTGATCCCCTTTATGTCTTCTGAGTGATTCCATAATATTCCACATTGGGAGAAAGGGCGAAGTGGAGACAAATCCAATTAGAGGGCTTTTAAATCTAATGGAGAACAAGACACCATCTCAGAGAGTGGCCAAAGTGAAATTGCTGTAGAAAACAATTTGTGTTTTATGGGCAGTGAAGTTATTAACCAGACAAGCACAGAGGGGATACGGACGAGAATACATGGGTGGTCTCGTCCTCACAACCTGCAATTTCTACTGCTCACCTGATTTGGTCTTTTGGGGAAATCGGGAAGAAGATTTTAATATTCATCTACTGCCCCCTGTGTTCAGTTACTGGAACTGATCAGTCTGCTTTAATCATTGGCTCTGGAACAACACTGCCATCCACTGGTAGTCAGGTGCACTTACGCTTTCAACTTCTGTCCTGGTGAGTGCTCATTTATTTTTAAACCAGTGTATTTTAATTATTAAAGCTAAGGTGTGAAATTTAACGCGATTCAAAATATGACCATCCAGTATAGAATCCCAAAACACACGTACGCTCAACTACTGTATACCACATTGATCTGTGTGCTTAAAGTATGCATGAACGTAGCACTGCGGACAGCGAAAAACTCATTTGTAAGTCATTAAGATGTAAGGAGAGTAAAGTAGCCTGACTGCTTCGTTGGTTTCATTAAAATTTAATAGTTTTAAGTGCATGATGCAAAAAAGTTAATTCCGTGGACAGAGCATGCATCTGCTTATTGGCTTTATTAATAATGATTAATTAAAAATTTAAAACAAAACGTGAAAAACCCCAGTTACTCCACAGCACTCTAAAGCCCTCGTACTCATGCAATTTGCAAGCAGCGTATCATGTTGGCATGTTATTATGACATCAATTAAACAGAACTGGCGCTCATGGTAGGCAAGGACGCCGCGGTGCCCCTGTGGGGGGCTTTATCTCGGCCGCGTCTTCTGCAGCTCTGCACTCTCTCCACCTGACTGCCTTAAGCATCCCCACTCAGCAAGGACTAATGAGTTTTGCTGGTGTCGTTCCTCACTTAGCGCGAGTTCCAGCGTGTGTTTCAGACCCCTTTTCCACATCGTACACTGGTTGTCCGCCATTCCCCAGCTGACGGGAAAGATTCGGAGAGCGCCAGGGCGTTGTTCCCAGGGTGGGACTGAAGCGCCGCACGGACGCGGGATGGCTGAGGAGAGTCACGCCCACCTACACCTGCTGGGAATCGAGGTACCCGACAGCCTGTTTAACACTATTAGTCTCTCGAGGACACAAGACACAAGGCACAGACACAAGACACAAGGCACAGACACAAGACACAAGACACAGACACAAGACACAAGACACAGACACAAAAGCGAGCCCAAGCTGGGGACACATGCTTGCGTGTTTTCTTAAGTTATGTTTTTGGCTTAGTTGTAGTTTTATTCCCCCCAAGTTGGCTAAGTTATATGTTTTTGTATTTCAGTTTGTTTCAGTGATGTCATTCCTGAGCGTACTTGATCACTATACATAACTTATGCCAGCCATGAAAGCTGCCAGAGGGGGAATTGTTTACATCCGCTACAACAGGCTCAATGTCCACCCTCCGTCCCAGGGGCCGGGGAGAAGCAACAGAAACAAACCTTAGGGTCAGACAAAGGCGGGATCACCCATACAAACACTGAATCGGGACCCCTTAGACTGCAACCGCTGATTCATCCTTGGACAATCAAACACTTTAAACTTGCCAAAGAAAGGGCTGTTGATTGCTCATCTGCTCAAGTGCAGTTTAAGGAATGAGATTCATGAAAGTGCAATCAAAAACATGCATGTGTTAGCAATATCGGAGACTCCATTAGGACTCATTTGAGGGTGCAGTAAAGTTCATACGTGTTAGGAAGGACAGGAATGGGCATGGCGGTGGAGTATGTGTGCCAAGTTCATACGTGGATTTAGTTTGTTATGTGTGCAGAGGCATTTTCCAGCCATACGATGCAATGGCTTAACGCAGAGAGAACTGAGGCTGTGGGTTAAGGTTTGAAACCTATACTAATTGGCTGCCGCCACAGGCCTCCGAGTGCTGATGTTTTCATATGAATAGCGTTAATACGTCTGAATTAATTTTACTTTTTAAATTTTATTGCGTTTAAGTGTATACAAGTTATTTATACAGGTAATAATTAAAACCAAAAAATAATTTAACTTTAATCCAGGTTAACAAAACATAACATCCTTTGTGAAAAGATACATTTAATATATTCTATAACCAAAGATATATTTTAGGCTAACACAATGGTTGAAAAACAGTACGTGTAAAACGTTCTTATTGTTTTGTTTTTTGATAGTGAAAGGAAGAGTAGAAAAGAACTTTCCAAACTCAATGATGAAGCAGAGAGAAAGAGAGAAATGATTTATAGATTCAAACAAACGGTTTTAAGAAACAGCCAGTCTGCACATTCCGCTATGTTCTACACACTCTATCAGCACGGCGAAATTGGGGTCTTCTATCAGGGTTTGCCGATCATGTCTGTGTATTCCCACAAGCGCCCTCGTGTGGTCAAATCAAATTGCCAGCAGCCCTAGAGATTAATTAATCCCACCAATGCTGTACACATACAATTACTACTGCAAATTATCTACACATATTAAAACAAAAAAAATACCACTCCTATTTACATATTTATTTTTTAAAAACGGACACAAAACATTATGGTTTATGGTTAATACCATTGCTCCAGCAAACGAGTTAAAGTTAATGAAATTACAGGCCTTATTGTGGAAGATACACATTTTAACTACTAAGATGTATTAATTATTTAAGATGTAATAAAATCCTATTTTAATACATCTTAAACAGAAGTGCCGCCCCCATTAAAACCATCTTGTCAGGTCTTTGGTTGTTCGAAGATGATGATCGATTCCTGCATCTCGACAGTGCTTCTGATACCCAGTATGGAGGACAGAACTGGAACACAGCAGTATGTGTTGGACATATGTGGGCAATACGCACTGTTTCAAAGCAATCAAATCTGAGCATTCTGGGCAGGAAATTGTGTTTCCATTTTCCTATGCAAGAATCATTCTCACCAGATTAAAAATCTGTTGCTGACAGAGACACCTCTGCGGGTGAAAATATATTTAGGAGAAAACAAGAAACTAGTCCTGAGTCAGGAACAGGCAAGAACTGTTGTGCTGGTTTTATAAAGGGACTTTGACTCAATATTTTGAGGAGCCGGAGTACTAAAAATTCAGTTTTAATGACATTTACAGCCACATCTAATTTTCACATGTACACTACCGTTCAAAAGTTTGGGGTCACTTAGAAATGTCCTTGTTTTTGAAAGAAAAGCACTTTTTTGTCCATTAAAATAACATAAAACTGATCAGAAATACAGCTTAGAACTTTTTAATGTTGTAAATGACTATTGTAGCTGGAAACTTTATTCAGAAACTCGTCAGTCTATTCTTGTTCTGAGAAACTCCCTTGTTCCATGGGAGAAATTGCCAAGAAACTGAAGATCTCGTACATCGCTGTGTACTACTCCCTTCACAGAACAGTACAGACCGGCTCCAACCAGAATAGAAAGAGGAGTGGGAGGCCCCAGTGCACAACTGAGCAGCTTCATTAAATAGTACCCGCAAAACACCAGTCTCAACGTCAACAGTGAAGAGGCGACTCCGGGATGCTGGCCTTCTTGGCAGAGTTGCAAAGAAAAAGCCATATCTCAGACTGGCCAATGAATAGAAAAGATTAAGTTTAGAACACAGACACTAGACAGAGGAAGATTGGGGAAAAAGAATTACGGACATACAAACCTAAGTTTGAGGTGTCCGGATCACAAAGAAGAACATTTGTGAGATGCAGACCAAATGAAAAGATGCTGGAGGAGTGCCTGACGCCATCTGTCAAGCATGGTGGTGGTAACGTGCCGGTTTGGCGGTGCTTTGGTGGTGGTAACATGATGGTTTGGTGGTGCTTTGGTGGTGGTAACGTGATGGTTTGGCGGTGCTTTGGTGGTGGTAAAGTGACGGTTTTGTGGTGCTTTGGTGGTGGTAACGTGATGGTTTGGTGGTGCTTTGGTGGTGGTAAAGTGACGGTTTTGCGGTGCTTTGGTGGTGGTAACGTGACGGTTTGGCGGTGCTTTGGTGGTGGTAAAGTGACGGTTTGGCGGTGCTTTGGTGGTGGTAACGTGACGGTTTGGCGGTGCTTTGGTGGTGGTAACGTGACGGTTTGGCGGTGCTTTGGTGGTGGTAACGTGACGGTTTTGCGGTGCTTTGGTGGTGGTAACGTGACGGTTTTGCGGTGCTTTGGTGGTGGTAACGTGGGAGACTTGTACATGGGGTAAAAGAAGAAGGAGGAAGGCTGTCACTCCACTCTGCAACGCCATGCCATACCCTGTGGAGGGCGCTCGATTGGAGCCAGTTTCCTCTTACAACAGGACAATGACCCAAAGCACGGCTCCAAACTACGCAAGAACTATTTAGGAAAGAAGCAGTCAGCTGGTAATCTGTCAATGATGGAGCGGCCAGCGCAGTCACCGGATCTCTACCCTGTTGAGCCGGTTGTGGGAGCAGCTTGACCGTATGGTACGCAAGAAGTGGCCGTCAAGCCAATCCAACTTGTGGGAGGTGCTTCAGGAAGCATGGGGTGAAACCTCTTCAGATTACCTCAACAAACTGACAACTAGAATGCCAAAGGTCTGCAAGGTCTGCTATTTCTAACCTTGTCAATGACCATATTTCCTATTCATTTAACAATATTTTCTATTCAAACTTATTTTGTGTATGTTTTCATGCAAAACAAGGACATTTCTTAGTGACCTCAAACTTTTAAATGGCAGTGTAAACCTTAAAACCCAGAGATCAGAGACACAGGTTAGCGTTTCAGGTAAAGGCTTGGTTGACTGAACTGAAAAAGTTTGCATTCGTGAGAGAACCGAAGAAAATCTCAATGCTATAATATTTGTCATATGATAAACTAAAACGAAAGGGTGGGAAGCAAAGGTCCATGGTTTCTCTTAAAGAACATCTGAACACTTGGCGTTACCCTTCGGACCCCAGCAGAGAAGTCCACTTCTCCAGAATATATGGCCATGCCGGGGGGATATCTCAAGGTCCCCCTAAATATTCCAAGCACAGCGAGGTTTCACATTACAGGAAATGAAATAGCACAGGAAATGAGATTAGTGTCATTCAACCATCACTCGGTGACTCACATTTATACACAGGAGGCCAAAAACGGAGCTGCAACGTAGGTGTCACTAGTGAATACAGCCTGTTTCTGTTTACCATCTTATTATGATATATATATATATATATATATATATATATAAAAAACGTCCCATAATGACGTGTACAGGAAGTGGATGCTCGCCTCATGTCAAAACAAACATTTCTATGACGCTGACCCAGAAATCTGCAGGAGCCACCACCCTAAACTGAAGCTCCTACACTAATCACTTTCTTTCAGTTAGAACTGTATAATACAGCAAAACAATAAAAAATAAAATAATTACCTACAACAAGGGGAAAGGAGCTTTCCTATGTGTGTGTGTGTGTGTGTGTGTCTATATATATATACACACACACACACACATAACATCTATGTTTTTCCTGAGAATTAAAAACAATAGTAATATTGAGAAATAGTACCACCCCCTACCCCCCTCCGCAAAACCGCTACAAGATTATTCTGTAAATTAAAATGAAAAAACACTTCATTGGAAAAACTAAACTTTAAATACGACGACAGATCACAAGCAGGAATACATGACCATTCCAGTCAGGTGTCAGGTGATTCTATATTGGGTGTAGTAAAAGGGTGTGGCGTCATCAACCAACACACAGAAACACAAGGGAATGGAATCCAGAACAATATACAACCCTCCACCTGTTTCAACCCTTATATGTAACAAGGGTAGAAAGCCAATATTTGGTTAAATTAGCAAAGCAGATCCTTTAGGGTTAGGGTTAGTATTCCTAGGATTAATATTCAAGTACTGAGCAAGTACCTGTATAAGTAGTTAAATTATTCATAATTCTATCATATAAACCAATTCCTCTTAATTAAATTGAATGATATCTATGTATTTATGTTAAACTGTTTATTTCTAAATGCATATTTCCATTTTATAACAATGCATGTCCTTCATATTAATTACTGCCAATACTGTAATCGGAAATACCTCCGGCAGGTCCCAGACCAGTTATAACAGTATGTTGAATTAGAGTCAGTCAGATGCAGTTTGCTAGTGAGTGTAGGCTGGGTTGTGAAGCTGAAATGGGACAGTGTCCGGACTCTAGCCTGCCTGTCACAGAGACAGGGCTAGGGTTTGTTTAAAAATGACCACACCATGACAGAGAGAGAATAAGTAAAGAAAAGGGGGGTTTAAATATTTGGTGAAAAAACAAACGCTGGCTTGAAAAGAAATAGCACATGAAACGGGTCGTATCGGGTAGTTTGGGAACCTCACATGAAACGGGCAGTATCGGATCTCAGGGACCCGACACCGACTCGTGCTTTGACAGGCTTTGACAGGCCCTACCCTGCGTTTGTGCTCTACATCTGATTGTCGTAGTTGTAGCTGGGCGTGGAGGAGTACTGAGGCTCCTGTTGTGGTTGCATTGCCCCCTGCGCTGCGCCCATGGCGGCCTGCTGGGCGGCCTGCTGCACGTGCGGGTTCTTCCAGGCCCCGGTGGTCCACTCGTCCTGGGCCTTGCTCATGCTGCCCCCGCTGCCGCGGTAAAAATTGTGGACCTAGACAAAAAGACGGAGAGAGAGAGAGAGAGAGAGAAAGTGACCAATAGCTGGCAACCCCAAACACAACGCCGTACCCGTGCATCTGCCCCGGTGGCGGTTTAATCAAGGAAGAGCATTGGAGCCGCCTTGAGGGAGCTCGCGTCCCGCGGCGTGAGACCACCCTACCTTCGCGAGGGCACCCTACCTTCGCCAGAGCACCCTACCTTCGCCAGAGCACCCTACCTTCGTGAGGGCGATGAAGGAAAGCACGGCCACGGCGGTGAACATCACGGTGGGGATCAGCATGACCACGGCTGAGCCGATGTTGGTGCCGAAGAAGGTGATGGTGGCCAGCCAGCCGCTGTGGCGAGACAGAAGGCAAGGCCTCTGATCAGGGAAACTAGTTCATTACTGTCAGGCCTACAGAGATCCGTAACAAAGGTCAAACTCTACTTAGTGCAGCAGAACCGCGTCCGCCTTTAAAAAAGACGCAGATACGTCGGTCGGCAGGACGGCGTGCGCTGTCCGAGAGACTTGGCGGAGAGAGACTGGCCCCAGCTCCGGTCTTACCATACACCCCAGCCTGGAATCCCCACTGTCTGGATTATGCTTATCACCACTTGGGCCATGAAGACAAAGAAGAACGCCATGAAGTTGAAGGAGCTGTCAGTTCTGTACGAGGGCGGAGGGAGAAAACCAGAAACGTGGAGCAAGAGACGGAGGGTGAGTGTGGAGAATATAGTGAATAAGGAAATATATAACGAGCCCCAACAGGTACACAACATAAAAGAGTAAAGCTATTAAAGCACTGTTTTTCTTAATAACAATAAACCATATTGCAGTTACTGTTATCAGATATAACAACCACTGGGCTGCGAAGAACAGGAATGAAGAAGGGAATTACTCCATAAATGCTTTCAGTTGACTTGACGTGAGTGAAATAGTTAAAAAACCAACCAAAAACAGAGCACGGCTGCACGTAGACAGCGCTCTCAATAAGCTTTTGATACGTGTCTGCAAGCATGTTAGCCGTTAGCCGTCACCCCTCTCTAGCGCCCTTCCGAAATTTCAACCCGAGACAATAGAAATAGTGCAGGTGGAAAAAAATGCATTGCTCGCTGTCTGACTGACACGTTGGGTATTCTTCGAACCCCTGCGGCCTAGCTCTTCTGGGGCGTAGCATTAATCTGACCGTGTGGTTTTGCGCTGCATTGATTTTTTACAGATGCGGGCCAGCACTCTGCCACCTCATCTGGGGTTCTGTGGTTCCACCCCGTCATTAAATGAGAACTCTGCTGTCGTTATATTCTGAGAATACAGTCTCAGACGTCAAAATGAATGCTCTGGTTTAAAAGCATTGGTGAATCGATTCAAACATTGCAAGCGACAGCCAGAACAAAACAGATCTTTAGTTAGGCACTGCTCTGCACAGCTTAGAGACACAGCGGACGTTGCAACCATTTACTGCTTTGTGGAATTGAGATTCAAAAGATAAACTAGCCCTAACATCCTCCTTTTCACAAATAGTAGCGGCTGGGAGATCCTCCATCAGACCGTGTCCGTAGCCCACTTACTTGAAGGCCTTGTAAATGGGCCGAAACCAGCACACGTAGGAGCACGGCGTGAAGAGAATGAGCCACAGGATGGACATCCCGAAGTTGGTGACTCCGCCTCCGCCGCACATCCACGCCAGGCAGCCAATCAGGTTAACCGCCAGCGTGGCGCTATTCACTGCAAGACCACAGAGAGCACAATGTTGCATAGGCACGTTTGCCCTCAGACACAGGATCTCAGGAAGGCACGAGGCACTTTTCCAAACAGGGAGGAGACAGAGCGACTAAAGGAAGCAGGAGAAAAGCAGACACTCTCCAGGGTGGGCCACGGGTTTCCAGTCCCTGTGTCTTCTTTTCATTCCCTCAGAGCTTTCAGTAATTTGAGCACTGATTTAAAGTTTATTTTGAGGTTTATTTACTTCACATTACAATGGGATTAAAATAGGGTAATCGGGTTTCAGAGTTGGCGTTATTAGTACAGACAGACATGCCGTTTTACACCTTCACTCAAAGCACTAATGTCAGTCTGGGAACTAGGGGCTCAAAAATGTAAGCACAGTGTAAGGCTTTTTCCTCAATGGGCTACATCCTGTGCTGTTGGACATGGCTATCAAAAAGGCCTCTTTCTACATAGGAGGGCCTGAGTTAAGGCTAGTCGGCTAATCTAACGATGCAAGGCCTTCACGCGGTTTGTCAGGGCACCTCTCAGTGTTGCGCAGCGCTCAAGGGAAACTAGTTAGAAAAGTGTGTTAGTCGAAGCAAACCAAAACACAAGTACTGCGTTGTTCGGCTTAGGAAGAAAATAAAGAAAGCAAAACCAAAAGGCTGCCTGGCCAGGAAACAGCATATGGAAAAGGAAAGACAAAGACAGAAAACCACACCCGGTGTTATTGTAGAAAAGAACACTGCACACTCGGAGTGAAACAGCAGCCGCCTCACCAAAAAAACCAAACAAAAGCCGACGCACACCGAATACCTTTTTTATTTGTTTATCTTTTTAGGGAGCAGATCTGCAAAAAAGACAAAATTAGTGAATATATTAGTGATGTAAAAAAAAAAAAAAAAGACAGGTCCTTTTAACTGTACTTAAAAGCGTCACAATTAAGTACAGTAATTAAAACCGTATAGCAAACCTCTTTTTGGCAGGAGGGAGGTTAACAACGACTATCACAGCTCACTGAAAAAGACCTCAGGGCTAAACTTTGTGGGAATCCTGGTGTTGGAAAAGCATGCTATGATAACTCTGGATTTTTAATATTCTGGTGTGTTGGCGGGCGGTGGCACGGCTCAAAGGTGATAGTCGGGGGGTCCTCTCCCAGTTCACGGTTGTTTCGTCTTGGTGCTCAGGTTTCCTCCCACTATCCAAAGACCTGCACTTTAGGTTGCACGCTCTTTGCATTGCAAAATTGTTCCTGTGTGTACTGCGTCTGTCGGTCTGTACCTCGCACCGTGTGTGTGTTCCAGGTAGGGCTCCAATGGTTTGCGACCCTGAATTTGTGAAGTGGTTACAGAAAAACAGTGAATGAATGATGTGCTGGCGTGATAGTCTAGACAAATGTACTCACAGATCCACAAGTGGTACAGCCTCTTGCACATTGTTCGATGCTGGTCAGGGATCTCATTGAAGTCCTGATAAAAACATGGCTTCAAAGGGATGAACCCAGGCAGTGGGGGAAAGTTGTTTTCTGTAAAACAGACGGCACGTATTTCAACAACAACATAAAGTAACTCAATAATATCATAACCGCTAGTGGCGGACCATTAATATACAGTATCTCCTTATAATGAACTGTGAAATATCTAGCTTTAAATACTACGAGTTGTGAATTTAGCTGTCAAGCTAAAGTCTTTTCATAACTGAGCAACGTTTAAACACAGAAATTCTAAATTAGTGCACTACATCAACTTCAATCACCATTACTCACACAGATCCAAGACGACACTGCCTCCTGAATTTAATTTGTTAAATTACCTGCCATTTGTAAAATGAGCCTATTCCGCTATCTGGACAGCAAAACGAGTGACTCTCCTGAGCCTGCAAAATAAAACACCCATTACTGCATCACCATTTTGTTATACATTTTTTAAACAGATCAATGAATACATCTTAGGACACTAGTATATAAATAAATAAAAAAACAATAATAAAATAATTTAAAAAAACGTTTTGGACTGTTATTGGTCCGTTCCCTTCAATTTCTAAACCATTGTATATAGATTAACCATAGGACTATATTACAGGTTACAGAATTATTTCACTATACTATAAACAGGCTATAAAGACATTCGATACTGCAACTCCGCCGTTTAGTTTTCGGTAACTTGTTGGTTTAAGACATGTGACTGTCTGTTGTAAAAGGCATCGCCTAAACGCCTCAACATGGAATTAAAGAGTACCGACTAAGCTAAGGGGGAACGTCCATACTACTTTGTAATACATCTATAACACATTCCTACATTCCTTTTTACTAAAGCTGCATACATAATTTCTACAATATTTACAAAAACAAATGTAGTTAAAAAATAATTAAAATGGTAATAGGGTTCCCTTAAAGATGATTTACCGAGGTTACTAAACGTCACTGCGAATGGACAAACTGCGTGAGAGTGTACATTGAAAACTAGCAATGTTCCAGTTTCGAATACAGCAACTGCCGGTTTTACAAATTTTTTTTTTTACAACTAATATGATTTAAAAAGACATTTTAAAAGATTTTTTCAGAGACAGATTCTGCGCGCTCTGTAAGTGCGTTTCATACCGAAAAGTAAAAATGCATTCTGTGCACCAGAAAGATTAAAACTTGTAATAATCACCATACCCAACTATTTTTATGCATACTTCATAGATCTAAATAAACACGTACACTCAGTATGCAGTTCACCCAGTAAACCAATTTGCAAATAACGCAGTATGACCTAAGCCGTTGGGCCTGGAATTACGCTGACAAGATAGCATTCTTATCAAATAATCCACTTACCTCCTTCTTGACGCAAGAATACAACTAAAATGTCAAGTCCCTGAAATGCATCCCATTGGTTGACTACAATTTAAAAACAAACAATAACTAAGTTTCTGTAGTCAATTGAGATGCATCAGATATTTTTGGTATTAAATCACCGAGGTCGACGGTGTAAAAAAAATAAAAATGTACTCTTCCTCCTATCGCTTTCCGTCACCGGCCTGACATTGCGATTCCAACCAATGCAATGGCCACTCACAACTCGCGATATCTCCTTCAGTAAGTTGTCTCCGCCCATTTCCTACAACTTCGTCTGCTGCTGCTCTCCGCGGTACTGAAAGTAAAGAGCGGACAAAATCGTCAGAAGACGGCGTTGTTGACTGCCAAAATTGCTGACAACTGTGACATAAATGTTTTATAAGCGAATAATGTTTTATGGTTCCCGTGTACAGAAAACGTTTTTTATTTGTAATTAGATGTGATGGGTTGCAGTGAATATCCATAACCATGTCAAGTTCGAAGCGATGAAATCAAATTTACGAGTAATTATAAAATACGTCGGACACGTACGTATGGAAGATGAGTGACAGTGGCATTATCACCGTTACACTTGACAGACACGAAACGCGTTTGTATGTAGCCTATATATGCCGCCATTTTTTGCGTGGTATAAACATCGAAGAAATACGAAAACATGGATGGGTTGTCAAAACAGCTCCAATAACTTAATGTTTGCAGAATTGACAATTGTAGAATTATATTGAAATTCTTATAGCCGAACAAAAATAAAGAAAATTCACCCAGACGCGATTTGTGTCGATTTGTTGACGCAAAACAACATTCTACGGGAACTCCGGCTGCCAGCCTTCGCTTATGCATTGCGTGAATTAACTAAAGATTACTCGATGAATAATGTTCATTTCTACATATTCGAAGATATATCTTCGTAGTGGGTCTTGAAATTTTTCAAAATTCAAGTTGAATGGTCATCCTCGTGAGATCGTTGTATCGTTGATGGTGCAGTTAGCATTATTTTAATTGGATAAAGGGCAGACTGTGCACCTGAGTGTGGTTCCCTTGATTACAACCACACTCAGGTGCCAACTATTACAGAGACAATACAAGTCCCAGCAGTGCTAGCTAAGGGGGTGTTGGACTGGAGAAGTCTGGAGCGGTGGCTAGTGGGCTTCCTATTGTGAGCTTTGATTATTTAAATGTTTAAATCCTGTTTGTGATGGTGTTTTCCCCCAAAAGCGAGGCTTTCGTTAGATGTGTGCCTTTGTTGTATTTGTTTAAACGGTTTGATTGTAACGATGCCTAATGGAAGTTGTAAGCCACAATCCCGTCTCCCTCTCTCTGACCACCCCCGGACCGAGCACGCCCAGGCGTGCCACACATTTGCATTGCAGTGAGGAAATTATACATCTTCAACATCTGTAGAGTGATGCAACAGTGTGTCCCATGACCAGATTCCCTTTCCCCTACAGTGCTGGGTTCCTGTAGGTGCAGAAAATTTCTTATCAGGAGACCGACGAGCCAGGGGTGTATATTAAAACCAGTGGTGAACTCTTCCCCTGCTGCAGGGCTGAGTTGTGAAATGAAACATTTTAAGTATAATAACCACAATGGCAGTGCACCTTTTGGTATATACCTCAACAACTAGTGTTTCATTAAAGCTGCATATCTGCGTCAGGGACGACAATGTTCTGCGGGGTTGACAGGAGATCCGGGAAGCTGGATTTTCGGTCACATCAGGACAGACGCAATCTATGCTTCTTAATGAATGCTGTGTGTGACTAATCCCTTCTATAGCACCGAACCCGCCGTTACGCATAAGCTCCCTCAACAAAGAAGGCCTCTCAACGGCGGAGGACAATGCAGTAGAGTTTGATAAACGCTCATATTTCTTTCTTCTCTGACATTCACGTCACTCTCTGGATCTCTGACGGGCTCACTTCAAGCACCGCTTCGCACCCCAGGCCACCACCATCCGTGCCCACCTTCTTAACACAGCCAGACTTGTTGGCTCCCTTAACTCCTTTTGTAAACCGCCTCAGACCCATCTCGCCAGGTTGTACCTGGGGTTTGCTGGCGCCGAAACTAATCTGCAAGATACATGGGGTCTCCCGGTAGCAAAGCTAATCCCTAAATACATCTGAATAGGCTCCCCTCTGCTCTTATAGTCTTGATGGCACTGTGTTGTGCTACATTGCGTAGTGGAGTTCTTTGTGAATTGTTTTGTCCTGTATTGTGTGATTGTTCTCCATTCGTTTTCTGCCAGGGGACCAATGAGATGTCAGCACAAGAGCCTTCCATGGTTCCCTCTGGGTCATCTGGCTGACTGTCACCAAAGATTTAACTGGTGGGTAATTTTCCATCAAGGATTTTGCCATCACACTGGGAGTACTTGGCAACGTGTCAAGGTGACTGTAGAACAATGCAGCGTCAAAGCTAGATTCAGACACCTGTACGATCAGAGGCTTGCCGTAGACCACACAGGCACGCTGTCTGGATATGGTCTCTGCAGGTAACACAACCATGGGAAGTGCATCGGTACTATGGTATTACCCAGGTCGCAGGGCCGGAGAGCATGCCTGCCTTGGTGAAAATGTAAATAGGAGGTGCATTCTATTTAATGTCAAGGAGAATATTTGGCCTCCAGCTGACATCCTCATAGTCAGTAGCCCTGATGTTCGGTTGCGTTGGGAGGTTCCATGACCTAGGATCACACACAGTGTCCTCTTTTGTTTCTTTTTTTCGGTTCACTCCTGTCTTTCTCTGCTTCCAGTGGCGAGATGAGCCGTCGTTTGTGAACCTCTGCAAGGTGTGCCAGGATAAGAGAGACTTAGACTTGCGGTGGTTGTTCGGGTCCCCCCAGATGGAGAACCAACATGCTGTTCGGTTTAATCATTCCGTCTGTTTGTTTTCTTGTCCTCTGCATCACGGTAGGGATGTTTACTCCTGGGAAGGATCAGTTTGCTTTGAAAGAGCAGGCTATTTAGTTTACGCCATACCACTGGGGGATGGTGCGTGTGCGCTGAGCTGTTGGCCTCACTATGACATGGGCTACACAGAGAGGTAAATGGGCTTTCCTGTCCTCAAATGGGACCGATCCCTGCTGGGAGATCCAAATCCACCAGCTGAATGTCTGCTGAGTGTGCTCTGACCCAGTACAGCAGCAGGTACAGACACACACTGAGTGAGTCAGATACAGACACACAAATACACATATACAAACACCCCTAGGTGTGCATATACAGACACACACACAAGCAGCCATTGCTTTCCTTCCAGAAGTGGCAACAGAGCACTACGGTTAGGGAGGCATGGGAGAATTAGGGGGAACGCTCTCATAAAACATTCAGTAGTCTGCAACATACTCCTGCTTCCACACACTGGGTAGCTTTGAGACTTTTTGAGATGGAGAATTCCCAGCAGATAGCTTAAAACACTTCTCTACTCCTCAGTAAACATCAGTGCCCTCTTTTTTCCATATGTTGTGTGAAGGGGGGAAAAATAACATCCTCTTACGGTTTTCTAATTTTAGCCGACATACCATCTATTGCTGCCTTCTACATTTCTCCTTTGCGACCCCCTCTGTAATGCTATTGTTGATACGTCATTTCTGACTATCACTAAGTAAGGAGATGCAACTGGAAGCAACAGGGGTGTACACAGAGTGTATAACATTGCTAAGTTCACATCTCCCAGGCCCTTGTACGTCATCCACACTCTGCCTACTAGTGTATGCAGACCAGCACTGTTGATTTGCAAGAGCTCCATCTCCACTCTGTTATTTCCACACTGATAGACAGTAGAGGATGTATCCTTGCCTGTGTTAACTGGACCAGCGGTGTGTGTGTGTGTGTGTGTGTGTGATTGTGTGTATGCATGGAAGGTATGTGTGTTACTAAAGACAGCAGAAGGTACAGAGTCTCTCATTTCTCTGGGCTCTTTGTGACTCTGTTTGGGAGTGGGTCTGCTCCTTTGTGGGTCCTTCATTGATGAGTCAGAGGGAATTGCTGAGGAGGAGTTGTCTTACATGGAGGGTATGAAGGCACCACACTGCCTTGTCAAACCCAATGCTCTCAACCAGTCATGCTTCCAGGCTTTCCAAGACTTAAGGACAAAAAAAAAAAAAAACGTTTTCAGCACATAATTTGATAAGTTGCTAAATAATGTAATATGATTTGCGCTTGGCTTTGTTCAATGTAAACAAAGACCACTGGTGCAGGGATTCTTTAGTGACTGAAATAGACAGCAGGAGGCCAGCATGCTCATGGCAGGTGGCGTGGGAGTCATCGGGAAAGTAATACGGTGATGGCTGTAGGAAGGAGCAGTGTAGTAGCAGTTCTGCTCTCTTGCACTAGAGGGAGCTGTGTTCTCTCTGTAGAGACAGTTCTGACGGTCCACGTCCAGTGAGGGTTTACAAAAGTGTTAAGCCGAGAGGCTGTCAAGTCAATCCATCACAAGTCAGATTTAGTACTTGGTGGGGGCTGAATGTGGAGGAGTACGTCTTTTCCCTGGCCTATCCATAGCTGTTAATTTGGCCTGAGTCCTGTGTATTTGAGCGTAGGCCGTTTATAACAATGTTGTTCAGAATAGTATATGTCCTCTGGTACTTACTGACGGTGCCAACGGCGGTAACTGACTGATGCCTACATACTTTCACTCTGAGAGACACTAAAAACACACCCTTCACATCTCTTCCCAAAGGCACCGTGATCTTCATGTTCCCTTCATCCCTGTTACCTCCAGTGCCATATGCATAGCACCCCCTGGTGGTTGAGGTGAATGGCCTCAGCCTCCTCCTCCTCCCCTGTCAGCCTCCCCCGGTACAATCTTGATTACAGTATCATTTGCCACAATGGCAGAAAGGAAACGTTTATCTTCACTCATGCATTCAGCTGGCCTTCTCATGGCCAGGAATGCTGAGCAATAACAGAATAATAGGAGCGCTGTGTTTTACCCAACAGGGGTCACATCTGATCACTTTCAATACTCTGCACTTGTTCTCAAACAACAGTAAGGGGTAAAAGAAGACGAATGCTCTCTCTGCATGGCTCTCCCTGTGTAATCCTCTGAATCGGAGCAATTACAGCACACTCTGTCTGGCTGCTGGCTTGAAGGGGAATGTGGCGTCAGCTGGGCAGGGGGCTTTTGTTAGGGCAGGCTTTATTATAGCTATGGAAATGAGCGAAAAATCTGCACCTCTCTGTCAGACTGCAGCTCCATGGTGACAAACTGGGGCCGTCTCAAACATCGCCCACCTGTCTCCTCACAGTGAATGTTCACCCGCGCTTTTGTTCCTACCTCCTTTGATGTAATTTTATTAGTCACTTTAAATGTCATTAAAAAGTCATTTTTTCACCATGTTTCAAAAGCTTTGAGGAACGCTGGGATGTGTGATGGGTATTGTGACACTGGTGCCTGCAGGATCCCTCTCGCCCTGCGTGTGTATGGTCTGCCTCTAGCTCTGTCTGAGTTTATATTTGGACATTCATATATTCTTTGTCAGAGCACACTAGTCCAGGGCAAAGAAAAATAAGGAGGTCAGGAGAAACGTTGAACTACTTTGATACAGAATGAACCGTATAATGTTTCACAGTGCACTGTGTAGAGGTTTTGGCTGTGAGCGATGACCCAGCCAGAGGCTGTTTTTTACGCCTTGATGACATGAAGGACCTCAGCGAACCCTAAACCACTTAGGAAGCTGAGTTTGGTCTGAGAATGGTTTGTTTCTGATAAAGTATGACTATTCTCCACCAATCCTGGTCACCTTCAAGTCATCCTTCGTGTCTTTTCCTCTCTGCAGGCTACACAGCCCACACCAGAGATTCAGCAACAATTGAGGGAGAGGAACATCCCTCTTGGCCCTACTGCAGGCCTTCAGGCGCCCATGAAGCAGGTCGGAGACGCTCATTAGTGACGAGCCAAAGGAAACCCTGTCGAATGATCCGCCCCGGCACAGGCGATGCTCTGCCAATTATATGTCGCCACTGTGCTCTCCCAGTCACAGTCAGCAAATGACATGAGCTGGATTGGAACCGGCGAACTCCAGCTCACAGGGCTCAGACCTTTACCAACTGAGCAACTCGAGAAGCTTGCTTACTTCTTTTCAATGGAAAAAATACATATCCAATTATATTTAGTTCCAATCTCTAACTGCTGGTAGCTGTCTAAAGATGTCAACTCTAGAGCCCATATCCCATTGAACCGCTCAGTCAAGCCTAAATGAGAAGAGCTTGTTTGGAATTAAAACGAGCATGGGGGGGGGGGTGCTCCAGGACCAGGACCAGGACCAGGACCAGGACCAGGACCAGGACCAGGACCAGGATTAGGAAACACGGCTGTGGTTTGTGGGAATCCCCAGGATTTTGGTGCCCTTTAGCCCCTTTAGAGTTTGACTGCTGGCTGGCATTGGACTGCTGTAATAAGTTTGCAAAGTAACAGCTGGAGAGTAGGAGGTGGGTGGTGGGTGAACAGCGAATGCCGTCAGAGGGGCATCACGTGATACACCAGGAACAGGACAATACCTCTCACACTCTTCCAGTGAGAAAGAGGAAGGGAGATGCTAAGTCTTAGGCAGGTTAGACCCTGCATTGAGGCAAACTTCAAACCAGCTACAGGCAGATGTTTAAAACGGCAAGCTATGATTCTCCCCAATGGCACCTTCTCATCCTTCTGCTGAAAATGAAGTGGCCACCCATTTCTAAGGCCAGTAACCACCTTAGCAGAGCCCAGCACCTCAATGGACAGGGTGTGCTGTGGAGGGAAAATCCGGCAGTTCTCCAACTGTTGTGATTCTAGACACTGAAAACCATTTCATTCTGAAAACCTACATCCTTATAAACAAGCTGACGTGGGCTGAAACGAGCACAGATTAATGAAAACTTAAAAAACGAAAATAGTAAATGCCAGTTAATGACTGTTTCCCTGAAGATTTTCTCCTTAGGCTGTCGAGTGTTATTAAACAAGCTAAATACATTTCGTTGCTAAATACGACACACATCTCAAGTTGTCTAATTCGATTAGTGACAACCCATTCCTATTAGGGAAGATAAACACCATATAGACGGAAGATACTCAAAGATGATCAGTTGATCACTCTGAATAGTCATGTTGGTGATAACACAAGGATAATAGTCTGAGGTAGTGCTCAAGGTTTTGCATCTGAAACCACAAGGGTTCCCGTTCAAATCAAATGTAGAGAACTGCCGGGGATACTTGCATTCAGGCATTTAAAATGAACATGCAATACCCCGTTGTACACATGGATAAAAGCGAATAACAGCGTTTGCCAAAGAACATAATAACGATAATAATAATAATAACACAAAGGTTTCCCCTTAGCTCGGACTCCGCAGCTAATTTCTGAGTAGTAGAATTTGGATGTTAGCATGTTAGACATATCTGCTCCAACATGACTGCATCCCTTTTGTGGCTGAACCTTTCACATAAAGTCATTGATCTTTGTTAAAAGAAAAAAAAAATCCATATTTTCTTCCTCTACGCATGGCCGCTGTGAAGTAGACTACTCTATGAATCTCCTTGGGAAATGAGTCAGAATTAATTAGCTGGCTTGATGTGAAATAGGGGCCTCTTTCGGCTGTCACTCAGGATAAATTCAAACTGAGTTGTGTTATTAAAACAGATTTTTTTTTTTTTCTCCCCCGAATTGAAGAAATGAATCTTGCTGCATCTCTCCTCTGCTGACAGTGCCCATTGCAGCAAGTACAATAACCAGCCTCGTGTTTGCACATGAGTCAAAACAGAAAAGGGTCCATGTTTAGACATTCCTAATACATCACTTCTTATGATTTTCCAGTCCCCTGAAGTAGGGTCATGACTGAATCATTCATTCCAAGATTCACTGAGGAACCGTCTACTTCAAGTTAATTAAGCCACTCCAAACTGTTAAAATTCATTCAGGACCAAGAGTTGAACTGGGGGTCAAGTTATCTCTTTATCATGTAACTCTTGACTTTCTGCTTCAGTAAAATGTTTGTAAAAATGCTCCCTATTTTGTGTGTGTGTGTGTTTGTGTGTGACATTCTGGTATTGCTTTATTTTTAATGGGTTATTTTAATAGAGAAAAAAATATTTTTAAGGGATTTATTTAGCTGTATTCATTTTCAGGTAATATTTTACTTAACTTAAACAGCTGCTACTGCACACCGATACCCCATACGTTTAGGCTGCTCTCTCTCTCTCTTTCCATCTCTCCTTCTCTCCCTCTCTCTTCCTCTCTCTCTCTCTCTCTCTCCATCTCTCTCTTTCCATCTCTCCCTCTCTCTTCCTCTCTCTCTCTCTCTCTCTCACTCTCTCTCTGCCTCTCTCTCTCTCCGCCTCTCTCTCCATCTCTCTCTCCCTCTCTCTCCGCCACTCTCTCTCCCTCTCTCTCTCTCTCCCTCTCCGCCTCTCTCTCTCTCTCCCTCTCTCTCTCTCTCTCTCCCTCTCCGCCTCTCTCCCTCTCTCTCCCTCTCCCCCTCT
>JAOYSI010073043.1:0-20524 GCA_025775065.1 Hiodon alosoides | reverse complement strand
TCATGTGGTAACGGTTGGGTGACTCAGTTTTGTTTGCCCTTTTAACATTTCCCCCCCGGTGAGGTACTCCGACCCCCCCCCCCCCCCCCCCACAACACGTCCTGTTCCCAGGCCCTGCCTCATCCTGCTAATTTATTACACACCACAAAGCTTAACTTGGACTGAGGTCTCGGGATTGCCATGGCCAGTCAAGAGCTTTCATTTCAACTAGATTTTGATGGATGCTTGGGATCGTTGTCATGCTGGAATGTCCATTTTCAACACAGTTCCTAGCAGAGGTTGTTAGACTTTTTTGGCCAAATTTTTAAAAATTCAGTACAGACTTAAATTCCTTTTTCCCTCTATTTCAAAAATGCCACTAATGCAAAAGAAGATGCCAAAGATCCTGCACTGTGTTTTGTCGTGGGCATTTGTTTTTCTCATCATGAGCGGCACCTTATCTGTGCTTAATGTCGGTCCATGAAACCTTAAGGCACGGTCCCAATTCTCATTGTGATGCAGTTTGTTGCAACCATACCCCTGGCCCACGATGAATTTTTAGTGTTACAACATTGCTTGTTCTCAATATATCAAAGCAAAAATAACATTTATCCACATTTTTATTTCCAGTGAGATGTTTGGTTACAGTTAACAAGGGTATAAATAAACCGTTTGAGAAAATGGGATTCTGGTCAGGAGGGAAGGCCGATGGGTGAAAACGTGACCAGTCTGAGAAATGTTGTGTTTGGGGAAGTGCTGTAGGCGAGCTGAGAAGCAGTCAGGTGGCAGCACTACCAGAGATGTCAGGTTCTTAAAAATTAAGTCATTCATCATCCCTGCGTTTAATCTTTTTGCATTTTGTTCTTGCTGTCATGATGGCTCTTGTAATACACACTCTGAGTCTCTGTGAAATGCATGGAAACTTGTTTGTTTCATGCACGACGGTTGTTTACCTTTTAATTGTAAAAAGCAGCGACTGCTTTGGCCGTCACCCTTTTTTGTGGCCGCTCTTTGAATGTTGCGTGCGCACTGTTTGTGTTTAAAGCTGTCGTTGGATGCATTTCTGCCTAACGCTGCAGTTCCATGTGCTGGGAGAGATGGATTTTTTTTTTTTTTTTTTAAACGGCGCATACTGTTGTTCCAGGGCACTGCATCAGAAGAGCATTGAGCGGCAGCACAGTGGCTCCTCCGTCAGGCCCTTGGGTTTACTGCAGTGTTGTGACATAGGGACCGGAGGGTGTACGCCGTTGAATGGCCACAAGCCCAAACCATTACAGTGCTCATGACTACAGAGGCGAGGTGAGGCCCCGAGAACATTCGAGACTAATGACACGCACTTTGTGTTTTTCGCCCCTGCCACTCAAAGCGGGTTTGTTTCTCGTATCTTATCAAACCCGTGTCCCCCTTTTTCCAGGTGAGCAGCAGGACCACTTGGAAGTCACCTGACATGGAGGTCAAAGGGCACCTGATCACTACCATGGGCCTTGGAGCTCCAGGTGAGAGGGGGGGAAGCAACAGAGATATGAAGTGAGACATAAAAAAAGGTCAAAAGGAACAGACACTGTTGCACCGTAAGAGCATTGTGTAACCACTTAAATGGTTGTGACGGATGCTTTATTAGACACATTTGTATGAAATAATTTAAATTATATTCATGCATTTATTTAGACAATGGTCAGCGCATTTTATAATATATAATAGCCCTTTTATAATGCTTTCGTGTTTGTGCCTGTTTGCGTGTGCGGATCTCCAAGGCTCTCCGGACAGCAAGCACCGTGGTGAACGGATATCGGAGCTGCAGGAGAGGCGTAGAAACCTGCAGACGCTGCTGAACACACGTCTGGGAGAGCTGAGACGTGTCTGTCTGCTGGAGGCGGTGGGTGTCTTGTTTCTGCGCAATGGCCCTACGTGTACCTGACAACCGTCCAGGAAGGGACGGAAAGCGATGCGGTCACCCATAACGGGACCTGCTGTCGCAGGGGTGTGCAGTTGGATGGTCCTCACACAGTGCTGCCTCGTCTCTTGCAGAACTGCCTGAACCCTTGGCCACCCCCCGATAAAACACGAGTGTCATTCCATGAATTATAAAAGTGTAGAAAGTTGTGTGAAAGCTATGAACCTGGGCTTTTTTTCCCCCAGAACCCCCTCTAGCTTATGTGGTTTGTGAGCATTTATCAGATGTGGTAGAACTCAGTTTACACCAGCCATTTTCTTTTGGTACAGTTAATATCAGATTTGTACATCTAATGTTTCTCATTAAAGCTTTTGAGAGAACGGTATACTAGGCTACCGTATTATTTCAGTGGGTCTTCTGATTAATACTTGTAATTTTACCGAAAGTGGAAACCATACTTGTGGTGGTCTTTTCCTGGTCTTTGATTCGTGTGTAGAACCTCTCTAAAAGCACAGAAGTACGAAATCTCATAGCAGAAAAAAGCCACAGAAAGTGACTTGACAACAGTAGTGTTTGTGGTGTGCTGCTTAGCCTAATTCGTGTAATTCTATATCTACACAGGAGCTGACTGGGGAGCTTCCCTGCGAGTTTCCCCTGGAGGCAGGAGAGAAACCCCCCCATGTGCGACGCAGAGGCGGTTTTGGCTACCGCGACCCCAGATATTCAATTAAGGGGGAGGCAAGTGGAGAGGTCTGAGCTGTCTGGTGAATGTGTGAAGGCTGACGCGTATGCGCTGTGCAGTTTCTTTCAATAATAACTCGTGTCTGTGTACGTTGTTCAGGAGGAGGAAGTATCTCAGTGGAAACATAAGAAAAACCTCTTCAGCGGTGCCCTTCGCAGACAGACGGACCCAGAACCACAGCCAACACATGGCAAGAAAACGGTTCATCGGGGTTGCCACACAGGTGAATTTGTACAGCGCCGCGTGACAGGCAGTTTAACATTGCGCGCAGAACGATGCCACTCATTAGGAGACCGGAGCCTTCTGTACAAGCCAACGCGGATTACTGTAAAATGCTGCAGGGCTTGGATCCCGCGTTCAGTTTTTTTTTTGTCTCTTGTTCTGGAGCCTGTGCCAAGCAGACGGAGAGCAATGTGAGTCAGAGGGGCTGCTGCCAAGGGTGGAGTGGCAGGGGAGGTCGGTAGAGTCGGGATTTTAGCAGGTAGCTGGGTCATTGGACCGTGGGAAGAAAAGTGACCGCGTCTCTACATGTGTGCGTGCGAGACCTGTTATTAGCTGACGTGGTGTGTGCGCGTTAGGGTGGTGAAGTTCATTAGGAAAACAAGTTCCTCCACACCCCCTGTAAAAAAACCTTCATCTATGAGAAACAGGACGTTGTGAAAGCCGTGGAAAGGAAGTGCTACGTAAAGGTCTCTTCCCCTCATTCTTCTGGAGGTGATGGAGCTCGGAGGAAAAGACGAGCAGGGAATACTACACCCGAGCGTGAACCTTAACCAGCCTGTACTCTCCCCCACTGTGCTTTCTCCAAAATGGCTCTGTCTCCACCTTTGTTTGACATTAAGGCGTGTGTGTGTCTTGTCTGTCTGTGTTTCTTCAGATGAAGTGGTGAAGTCAGAAAGCAGCTCCATGTCAGACTCTACAGGCCAGGAGAATGGTGAGCTGAGCTGGGCAGTAGGGACTCATTATAGGAGTTACCACTAAGTATGCTGTTCTCTTTAGGGAAATGGTCAAATTCTCATATCATCCAAAATTTATATGCATATTAGTTGTTTTAGCAGAAAAGTTTTATCCAGAATTCGTAGCGTATTCAGGTTAAATACCGCAGTGGTAGAAGTGAGGGCCATCATGTCCTTTTAACCTGCTGTCCCATTTCTTACTGATGTCATGTTCCTTACTATTTCTTTACTTTTAGACAAATTTGTGTATAGAGAAAAGTGAAAATATAATGGAGAACCGTGAAAGTGTAAAGGTATATTTAAGAGGGCGTGTACAAAAGACTTGTGACTCGTCCGGGCCTCTCTGGTCTAGTAGAAAACGAGCGTCTGCACCAGCGGGCTGGCAGTTCTGTCAAGAGGGACGTGCCTCTCCTCCAATCTGCACGCAGCCTCTGAAGCGGGCTTGTTTATCCCACAGGAGAGTTTTTAAAATAGACACAAAAGAGACGGGTGGCCTGAAGGTGATTGGATTGGAGACTGATGGTGCTTCTGCTGGGAGAAAAAAAAATGTATTTGTGATTCCAGATAATAATTTAAAAAAAAGACACTACTATTTTCTCAGTAAACATGGTATACCTTACAAGATAGTGTTACCGGCTGTAGTGGTAAATTAGTTGCAGGTTTAAACCCCAAGGGGATTTAGAAAGGTACATGGTACAAGGTACATGACAGCAACCAACCTAACCTAAATTGCTTCCGTAAATATTGAGCTATATAAATAGGTGCTACTGTACTGTTAAACCCTTTAAACCCTGCATTACTATTATTTGAACTTCATTGGTCAGGTGACTCGATCCATACCAGGAAGGTCTGGGAGAAGGGGTGGTAATTTTCTAATTAACTCAAAAACACAGTGATGGATATAACGGTGATGTTTCTCTTTCCCCCAGATGATTCCTCTCCCAGTATAGCCCCAGACCGCCTGTCCCCGTCTCGGCCCCGGCTGGCCCCGGGGAGCCCCGACAGCCGCCTCTGTAGGAAACTGTCCCCCGTGGAGATCTACTACGAGATGAGAACGCGGCGAAATTCTGTAGCCAGCTCCACCAGGTACTGTCAGTGTGCGGCCTCCGCGCTCATGCCCGAGCGTGCCGCAGTCAGCCAGTTATCTGCGCAGTCCGATTGTGTGTTGGGTTGCCTAAACGAGTGCTCGACCCTCTGCGCAGCCCGAACAGATCTCTCCCGCGAAGCATCTCCAACGTGGAGGGCAGAAGCGTTCCTGCCACACCACTCATGTCCCGCCCTGTCCTGCGAAACGGCAACGTCAGGTATGTCGTTACTGAGCGCTGCATGTTCATCCACGTTGCGCTCAGAGCCGGCAGCAAGTAGCCCGCCGAAAACGAATTGATCGCTGTGCAATAATGGAAGCGCATGGTTGCAGTGAAAATTTCAGTGAGCATGGATTCTGCTGGGTCACTTGCATCAGGATGACTTGAGGCAATGCAATTCCCCCGTCCTTTTGATTCTGTGACATTCAGATGTCAAAGGGGACTGGTGTCTGGTTGTATATCATGCTAACGTGACCAGACTTTTAAGACCAGAATGTGCTTCATTATTGGTCTGGCAGACAATAACCCTTGATGTCGTTCAGTGTGAATCATGTAAGGCTTTCTATTTTTTCATTTTCGATTTTATTTTTAAGTAGTTCTTCGTTTTCTCTTCTCTCACGGTTCTCTTTGCCAATTGGATGGGTTGGATTTTAATTAATAATGAATCAACTAAAAGTTTAAGCATTAACACGATCTGCTCTCGGTATCTTGTTTTCTGGTACTTTTGTCAGGTCAGACGTATCGAGTGGAATGGCAGCAAAGCAGTTGTCAGACAATCCTGATGTCCCTCAGGTGATGTCACTGCAGTCACAAGAAGGCTCGTCGTCCGGGTCCTTCGAGCGTGGGGGCTGCCCGTACAGTGCCCAAACGCGGCGCAGCAACAGTTCCGAGGCCCTGCTGGATAGAAACGTATATCCAGAGGACGGAGCTCAGAAAACTGGCATGCCGTCCAGAGGAGGGCCTTACAAGAGCTCGGAGGCGCTCACCGATGGCCGGCTGCGGCAGGTTCATGGCAGCAGTCCAGAGAGGCACCTCAATGGCCACGTGGAACTGGGGAGGATACGCTCGTCAGTAGGGGGCAGAGGAGTGGGCGGTGGGGGCTACAATGAGATCCTTATGGACTATATCTGGGGGAAGCAACAGAAGATGCAGGTTCAGCAGCAGCAGCAGCAGCAGCAGCAGCAGCAGCAGCAGCAGCAGCGACACCAGTCTGGAGGCAGTGTGAAGACTAGAGCTTGGCCAGAAGGCTCCACTCCTTCTGCCATGACAGCTCCCCAATTTAATGGCTTCCCACCGTCCCAGGCCTCTCACTTCTCTGCTGCACCACCTCCATACAGCCCCCTGCTCCTCCGGGGCAAACCTGGTGAGCCACGCAAGGTCAAAGTCACCCGGACCAAGTCGTGTGGGCCCTTTGTCCCATTGCAGCAGCACCAGCATGACACCATCCTGCTGTCGGCGTACTCTGAGCCGTCCCACCCCGTGCCCAGCTCCGCCAGCTCCTCCACTGCTGCTCTCTACCCCTATCAGACCGACCCCCCCGGCCCCCCACCGGCCCGCCGACCACCCCCGTTCCCTAACCCCCCTCCTGAGGACTCCACTCGCAGTCTGCACAAGGCCCTGGCCCTGGAGGGCCTTAGGGACTGGTACCTGAGGAATACTTTGGGCCATGCTGCCACGCCGGGAAAGGGCCCGGATGCAGTGCTTCCCCGCCGTCGCACAGCCCCACCCTCTCACAACTCGCACCACCAGCCCCTGTCCTTCCAGACTGAGCAGACCTACTCCCAATGCCACAGTCCCCAGATGTCCCAGTCTGTGACCTTCCACGGGCACCCGCTACATGGCAGGTGGGTATCTGTGTCTTTAGGGATCAGTTTACCTATATACGCTACGGTGGAAACTTGCCCCGTGTCTAATTTTCTGCATTTTTTTCTGATTTGAATTTGGTTAGATGTTTTTGTGGGTTGTAGTAGTATATAGAGAGATGACACCAGAGCTTCTTCATTTGTTTGGTGTGTGTGTAAGGTAATCAAACATGTAACCCCCTCCCCAGTTAACCTAATTGAAGTTGTCAGCACACAGGTTCTAGAGGCATTTTGTGCTACGATCAAAATACATTTCTGAAGAAAATTCTCAAAGATGCTTCCATGAAAAACACAAATGCTTATCTTAATTTAGTCAACATTGTTTTGAAACAATGTTCTATGGACGGATGAGTCCATAGTGGAAGGTTTTGGCTGACATGGGCCCCGTAATGTCTGGTGAAAAACAAACAGTGCATTCCACAGTAAGAACCTTGTATCAACGGTCAAGCATGGGGGTGGTATTGTCATGGCAATTTTTACCCACATCATATAATACAGATGTGAAGTTTAATCGTTTTAAATTGAATTTGAGAAGTCCTGAAAGACTCATTTCTGGACTATAACTGGAACGCTGATGCCAAAGGTTCTTCCCAATCACACTACCTTTTTAATGAATATTTGTAGGTTGACTAGCTGAGGAGACTCTGCAAGCCCCATTACATGCTGATATCGGACCACAGTGCTGTAGTAATTTTCTCCGACTCTCTCTGACAGGTCAATGGAGCTTTCGCTGTACCAGGAATCCTTCCCTTCGCAGATGCAGGACTTGACACTGAAAGAGCCCAGCACCGAATTACCTACTCCTGGCACACTGGTCTGAGGCTCACACACACAAGGGGAAGTTGAGGGACACGGACGCCGGCCCGTTAGGTTGTGTTTGTGCCAGATGCAAGCTCCCTAAATAAAACCTGCAATATTAATTTGCCCTGTTTTTACCACGGAGAGAAGTGGTCGAGGGAGCTGTGCAGGAGGCAGACGGGGTCTGTTGAAACTCTCGAGTCCAATGTGCTGTAGCCCGCCTCTTTTGATGGAGCAGGGATTGAGTAGATGACATGGACACTCACTAAGACTTTTCTCTCAACTCTGGAGGGAGTGTTCCGCCTCACGTCTGGCTGCACTGCTACTAAAACATTACTGTTCCAGCTTTTCTTTCTTTCTCACTCTCACATTCTGTTGTTCCACCCAGATGCATGTTTTAATTTTAAGTACCTTAAGATGTTTCGATGGCCAACCATAATAGATGAATCCCAGATGCAATAACAGGTGGAGACTGTATAATGAAATGTTGGCCAAAGCATGTGTCTTGCACATTTGCTCACGTGTTTTACAAAAATATTTACTTTGGCCCAAACGTTTGTATTCACTGAGCATATCGCTGAAATGTGAGGGGTTTGATTGCAAATGCATTAAATTGTTTCAACGTGCTTGCCTTCGTACCTCACTCCTCAGATGTGATTTACGGTTATTGACTGCGTCCGCATATCCACCAACTGCTCCACTGTGATGGGATGTGTGACTGACTGATCCTTCTCCAGCACAGCATTTCATGCACACACACCAGAGGTTTTTAAAACCTTCTAATCCTCTTTAGAAAGACCACAATTTAACGTCAACCGAAAAAAAAGTTTGGTTTCACAGACCCCAGCTAGCAGTACTCCTGGTGTAGCTTATGCTAGACTGGCCCTAGAGATTTTACATAAGGCAGTCCAAGATTAATGCTAATCCAAGTCTGTGAAACCGCTGGTAAGTATACAGTTTTAGTTATATGCCAGTAAAACCGAGCTTTCTTTGCTGGCATAAGGTTTATATTGGTTAAGTTTGACTGGTGTCTCCAAAGTTAATCTCAGAGTTGAATAATCCCACCAATTTCTATAAACAATTGGCTTTGGTACGGTTCCATTTGTTCTTAACATTTAAAGCTTTTTAAAAGACTTATTGCGTGATTAGTCATTTTTGATGATACACTTTCTTAATATATTATCACCATAATATTGTGAAATTCCAATATTCATATCTAACATTGTAACAAGAGGAATTTGGAGGCTGAAAAAATGCCCATTCAAAACTTGATCTGCAATTATAGAACTATGTGCACTCCACTCCAGCACCTTAATTTCTTTGTAGATTTTTATGAGGAACAAAAATTGGTGGCGGGGAAACACCACTGGTCCTTTTACATGGAAGATAAAACCATCACACCCTATAGTGGGTACAGTGTATAAATGACCATGCAGTCAATATTGAAATATATGCAATCTTATAAGATTTGGATAAAAAAAAAAAAAATTATATATATATATATATATATAATGGCACTCAGCTGGATTTATATAAATTTTGAATAATATTTTTATTCAATAATATAAGTCAAAGTTGATAAAACTTCAGCTGAGTGACCTTAAGTCAGGTTTATGTGAAAATGTGTGCTGAAATAAAAGTTGCAATTAATTTATGTAGTTTTTTTTGTTCTGAGAACTGACAAATGTAGATGGGACATGTGATTTAATATGGCCTCAAATGTATTTACTATAGCCTTGAATTTCAAGGGAGGCAGTGGGAGGGAACAGAGGCTGCAACTGTGAATGAACGGAATTAGACAATCAGAATAACTCTAATGTTGATTTAAAAATTTTCTTTATTTGGTCTAATCAATTCTTTTTTTTTCCCAGAGAAAACCTCCCAGTACACATATTACTCACTAATTGGTCTGATCAGTATTCCATTATTAATCTATTTTGAAATCCTTGATGGCCACCAGGTTGTCACAGATAAGTCTTCAGGTAATTTTGCTATGCGGAACGTAGAATGGTGGTTCATTTGTTCAATATAATAAATGTGATAATGTGTGTGTGACGAAAGTAATCCGTTTGTGTTCTTCAGAAGTGCACGTGCAGTGAAATTTGGAACTAAAAATATATTACCATTAATAGTTACATTGTTAATGCGGCATTATGGTGCCCCAACTAGCCTCTAAAGCCTAAAAGATGGAGTACATTCATATAAACAGTATGGTTAAGCATTTAAAATCTTGTATTCAGTATAGAGAGAGATAGGCAAACAAAATTCACAAAATCTTAAACTGTTTAATAATATTTTAGACTGTAGGCATTATCAAACAAGTATTCATTCACATATATTACTCTGTCAATATTTATATGTGCAGCTCTGGTTTACAGCAGAGACATCTTAAGAAAGAACTGTCTTTATCTGATAAAAAAAACAAAAAAACATTTAAAATCTGCTTGCCTCTAACCTGGAGTTATTTGGCATTACTAACGAGTGGCAAATTCTGTTTGTTTACAAAACTAACTGCATATAGTGCATAATACTATTGCCTGCTATTGACCACTAATAGGATAGCCAGATCTGGAGGAGGGCAGAACCAATCTGCATAGATTTAAGACCCGAGTTAATGTGAAAGGGTACCGACCGGATAGTTGACAGGCAGCTGCTCATGCATTGGGACCCACGAACTGTTCAATTTTGGTGCTAACATTAACATAAATTTTAATATAATCTGGATTACTTTATTATGGTCTGTATAATCTGGAGCAGTATTAATTTTGGCATTCCAATAAAATGTATAGATAATTAATAGGGGAGACTAGTTTAATTAACCCATTTAGTTTTAAAATGAAAAATAACCTAGCCCTCCCCAGCTTTGCTTCAATGTCTGTTGATATGACTGCCACACAAACTTTCCAGATCATGGTTTTGTTTTGAATGGATAAAATTTATGACCAAAATGTAATTAATAAATGTCTATTTCTGTAATCATCTTGTCAATCAAAATCATTGTCTTTGTGTGTTACTTTCTTCTTTGTTCCACTACATTTGTGGTTGCCCGTCACCTCCGTGCTCCAGCTAGAATCTCGCCATTGAAAAGAACATGTGTGGATTGTTGGTTTGATCTTGGGACAAAAGAACGACTGCTGTCTTATTTCATGCAGCTGTCTGTTTGTTTTTTAACTAATGACAACTCTGGTGGAATAAGTGCTTCCAGGATTTTATCACGTGGGTAAATAACCCCTTTCCAATTTTATATAGCCTAGTTAAATGGTAGATACAATGGATGACTGCAAGTGTGAAGTGCACAATGATTACCGCAAGGCTTTGATCAATGTGCTTTTGCCTTACCTAGGACATTTCTGCTTTTTTGTTAAATCAAATCTCTAAATGTAATGTTTGTTTCAGTTGCTTTATAGAAAGTACTTTCAGCTGGTAAGATATTTATCTGCTGTGCAATGGGATTCTTAACTATGTTTTACAATGACATTTTCATAACAATTGTAATTAAATATTAATAAATGGAAAACAAATTTAAAATAAATCTATATTATATATGTTTGGATGAATTAGTTTGTACACGGTTACCATAATTTCGAATACGTGGATAGACATTTTAAATTACATTTTTGATTTACTTCCCTTTTGTACTGTGAACTAGTTTCGTCGTGGTTTTGAAAATTAATTTACCTTTTGTATTGCGAAATGCGCACCGGTGCTCTTTGATTACACAGTAACTTACATTATTGCAATTCTCAGCACAAGCAAGAGTAAGACAACTGTTCACTTAATAACTTACACACACCAACAAATTTAACTTTTTTTTATAACATCTGTAATAACGTATAACTTTTTTCTCAATTTTAATTTTGCTCCCCCTTCCTGTTCTGAGTGTATAATTTTTGTACCGACAAACAACTGACAATAAATTGTTAAATTTTGGTTTTGTGACTATGTTGCTGAAGATCCTTCCGTTGTACTTTTTATGTAGTTTGACTCGAAATGCAGATGACTACATTAGCTTAGTCACCATAATAATAATACATAAAATAACTTGCAAAATCGGTTACTGTTCAAAATGTAACGGTTCTCTGCGAAGTAAAGACCAGTTAGTATTAAATCTCGCGTATGTGATTAAACGTTCTTCAAACCACGCATCCAGTCATCTATATTTCGGTAGTAACACCTGTTGACGTTTTGATTGTTGGCCCCGGATTCTTTCCGCTCAGTTTCCACAGTTTCGCAATTTGGATGCACAATACGAGGTAAAGTAAACAGAAACGAGTAATACAGGAACAGTTTTGTTTTCTCTAAATAGTCGAAGTGTAAACTAACCCCGCCACTTAATGTATACAGCTTATAAAACAAAAACGATCACAAGCCTTCCGACCATCAACACTTACCTATAAAGTTCCCGGTTGTGATTGATGTATGAGGAATTGTGGGACGTCTGGAGGACTTCCTACTGATCTTTCCGCTCTAGTGCAAAACTGCGAGAAACAAATGTAGACTGCGGACAGATTAAAGTTGAAGTATGTAAAAAAATAAATAAATATTCCGGTACGGGTTAAGAGGGAAGAACAAAGACGTCTATGAACATACTGGGGCACCAAAATCTATTATTTTTAGGGAATGGACATTCGCATAGTTCGCTGACATTTTTTAAAACTCTGACTTACACAAGTCTAACTTCAAAGAAGGTCATCGTCGAAGGAAATGGAAGTTGGACTGCAAACAAAGTTCAAGTTAGAAAGTTCCGTGTGGATTTGTCGATAACCGTTGCATAAACCTAACCTCTTATTTTTTGATACCGCGTTTGCTAAATTATACTTAGCTGGTTGACACTAGCTTGAGACTGACTATTACTGCTTGGTAATGTACAGCTGAGTTATCAATTTTCAGTAAATTAGATTTTTAGCAAATTAACCACTATTTGTAAGTCTTTTTGTAAGCTAATAACTTTTCTAGTTAACTAACGGTTAGGTTTGTATTGAATTCTAAATTGCCATTTTAATGTTACTAGGTGAAGTTATCGTAGACTTTGTAAAGCTATGTTTTGATAATCGATAATGTAACGATTAGCTTTCAACAACAAAGACAAGCAGTCACTTGGTAGCTGTAGGAGACTGCTTAAACTCACAGAACATTTTAAATTGGGTTGTATCACAGTAGTTATAACATCAGCTTTTTAAATTTTGATCTGCGATGCTGCGAAAGTGTTCCGTTTTGCGTTTGCACAATATAAGAGAATTTAAAGAATGACTGTTGCACGATTAAGAAAATCATCACTGCACTTAAGTGCATAGTTAATTTGTTTCTTATTTTAAAATACTATAGCCAAAAGGTATAGTATATTTTTTTTAAATTGGAAGGCATTGTGAGGTATTTATCTTCACATTTGTGCAGATATGCGACGATAGCCATAATGCCAATCTCAAATAGACCTTTTTTTTAAAACGATTCAGAAGCAAAAAAAAAAAGTGACAAAGGTGGGGAAAATGGGTAGGCAGAAAAAATATTTATTTTGACCTAATTATTTTGCAATCGCTAACATACATAATCGCATGTGTATTCAAGACTAATTGTCACCATGTCCTCGATCTTGTACGCAACATTTCCTACACATTTGAAGAAACCCTCAGCTGTGAAGAAAGCAGTTTTTTTTGTAGTTGCTGCTTATGGGTTGAAAAAACTTTACCCTGTCCTCTCTGCTAAACTCAGAGGTGGGGTTTGCAAGCAGACGCAGGGGGCTTCTCCGCAGGAGAACTGCAGGAGACCCTCGGATGTGTTGGAGAAAGCGAAGAGGAAGAGCAGCTCCCCGGCTGTTAACCAGGAGTTCCTGCAGAGGCTGATACGGCTCCTTCGTATCCTCTTCCCTCGGTTCCTCTGCAAAGAGCTGGGTTTGCTGGGCTTCCACTCTGTGGCCCTCATCTCGCGCACTTTCCTCTCTGTCTACGTCGCCAGGCTGGATGGCAAAATCGTCAAGACCATTGTGAAGAAGGACCCTCAGGCCTTTGTGTGGGAGCTAACCAAGTGGCTCCTGATTGCCATCCCGGCCACGTTTGTCAACAGCATCATCCGCTACCTGGAGGGCCAGCTGAGCCTTGCGTTCCGCACCCGGCTGGTCACCCACGCCTACAGCCTCTACTTCAGCAACCAGACCTACTACCGCGTCAGCAACATGGACGGGCGCCTGGCCAACCCGGACCAGTCCCTGACGGAGGATGTTGTAATGTTTGCCGCCTCCGTGGCCCACCTTTACTCGAACCTCACCAAGCCCATCCTCGACGTGGTGGTCACGTGCTACACCCTGATCCGGACGGCCGAGTCCAAGGGTGCCAACACCACCTGGCCGTCTGTCATCGCAGGCATCGTGGTGGCCATCACGGCCAAGGTGCTGCGCGCCTTCTCTCCGCGCTTCGGCAAACTGGTGGCTGAGGAGGCCCGGAGGAAAGGGAACCTGCGTTACATGCACTCCCGCATCATTGCCAACTCTGAGGAGATCGCCTTCTATGGTGGCCACAAGGTAATTGGATGGGGTCGTCACTGATGAGCAGGGGTGAAGGCGAGGCTGCCCAGGGTGATTTGAGCTCTTGCTGGTGGTTCACCACCAGTTTATATTTGTAGCTTATGTTCTTTAATGTTTTCTGTGGTTTGTGTGCTTTAATCTTAAATAATAGCATGTGAATAATGGATCTCCCCTTCCTTTCAGTTGACCTACAGGGTGCTCATAACACATTCTCTCATGAAGTGTGTGTGAGCGTGTGTGCGTGCGTGTGTGTGTGTGTGTGTGTACAAATTGATAGAAATTCAGGAAAAAAGGATTTGTATTTAACCAAGAGTGCTTTACTCTACACATGTGCTTCAAATTCATTTCAATTAATTGGCTCTGCTATAAAAGATGCCTTGTCTACACTACAGTATGTGAGATCCTAAAGCCACATGGTTGCTAGAAACCACAACCAACGGCCACAAAAATTGCGAAATAACTGAATTGACGCCTCCGTGACCCACTATCAACAAAAACTGTACAGTTGGACTGCCATATGCAATTTTTCTTGCAGTCATCGTGTAATGAGCACAGCGGAAGACAGTAATATGGCCTGATGAGTCATCTTTTACTCTTTTTCCTACATCTGGACCGGGCCAGAGAAAACAAAAATCAATTTTAGTCAACCAGGTCTACCCTTTGGTCCTTCTGGTATTCCAGGACATTTACTCCCCCCTTAAACACTGCTAAATGGATTCAACACCAGGAGAAAGTCACTTTCCATGGCCTCCTCAATTGTCAGATCTAAACATTCTAGAACCTTAATGGGAAGTTCTTGAATGTATAGTGCAAAAAATGTTTTCCATCTTGAAGAATGGTTCGATATCCCATTAAAAACTTTCATGTATTCCTAGACACATTGAAGCTGCTCTTGAAAGCCAAAGGTGGCTCAACCCTTTATTGGTTAATGAAAAATCATCTTTCCATTATTTTGTCCATCCTGTGTGTACATTATAAAGATTAAAGAAATGTATTATGACATTATAATTGTTATTATATTACGATATTGTGAAGAAACCTATATTATTGCAAACTTTAATTAGGGGAGAATGTTTTTAACAAATCTAATTGTTTCAAATGTTTATTTTATAATTATGTCTAAAATATTGACTTCATTGCGTGGCGTGACTGCCTATGCTGCTTGAGCACGACGAGGAGTCATCGCTTTGCATGCTGCCGTTTTGGCCAGGGCCCCACAGAATGCTTTACATACTCAGAACTGAGAAAGACACCGTGCACGTGCACTGTAGCTGGGACAGGCAAAACATTGCATGAGGGTAATCGAGAGTTCCCTCAACTATCCGGAAAGGAGGTCATTGAATCAGAAGGCTGAGTGGGGGAAGGCAGTCACGTGACAAGAAAAACAACTAAGGAATAAGGATGCAGACAATTTGGGGGAGAGGTCAGCATTAAAATCCCCCTGTGTACAGTACCGCTCTGCAGCTCTAGTAATGCTGGGCATTGGCAAAGTAGCATTAAATGTTTATGGGGGGGCGCCAATATTACTGGTTTCTTATGGTTGAAGTGTTTCAATATTTATTATTTTTCAAAAAGGGTTTGGATCAATGCACTTACAGGATTATATTTCAGTTTTACCCTGGGTATGATTTCATATAAATAATTTATCTGCATGGGTGGTGGTTTAAAAGTCCTCTGAAAATACATACTTTGAAAGGGGATTTTGAAGTATGGGAAAGGGGAAAGAATTATTTTAGGATTATGTGAGGAATTAAGTTATTATGGGGCTCCGTGTGCATGAGGTTGTAAGCATCGACTGGAACATGTAGTCTCCCGCCATGTGCCCTGGTCCCAGGTGGAGATGGCCCAGCTGCAGCGGAGCTACCGGGCGCTGTCGTCCCAGATTAACCTGATCCTCTTCAAGAGGCTGTGGTACGTGATGCTGGAGCAGTTCCTGATGAAGTACGTGTGGAGCGCCTCGGGCCTCGTCATGGTGGCGGTGCCCATCATCACCGCCGTCGGGTACTCCCAGCACGGTAAAGCCCTCGCCCTCTGCCTCACTCACGTTGTGGTCAGCCAAAGGCGGCGCTGCTTTCCCCGTTGCCTCCTGACTTCCCCGTCCATGCAAAGCTAGAGCGAGTCACAGGCGGCGTTTAAGAACTGCAACCCGTGCACCACGGTTGCGATTTCCTTCTCCCTCGAATTCTCAATTCGCTTTTCGAGCGGCGCTCCGTCCATCCCCGTCAGGTTTTTCTGTAAAAGGACCACTGACATTAGAGATTCACAGCATGGAGTGATCGTTAGCACTACTCCTGACTGGAGTCGCCCCATTGTACACCTTGTACCCATCACTGCAGGGCTGCAGTTTACAGTTGCCAGTGGCGACTTTGCCTGCTTGTTAGCCCCGACTGGGACGTGACGCACAAATGAAAAATCGAGATGGCTTTGCTCATCTGTGCAGTGTGGTTGGCTGAAAGAGCCATCTGTTTGTGATCAGTTTGTTTGTCTGTAACTGTGCAAAATAATGGCTGTGCAGTGGCCCTCTGTTTCGTTCTCAGAGAGCTCTTAGTATAGCTGAATGTATCATTAATCTTCTTGCTTGTTTTATTGCACTAGAAAACAGACTTCACATAATTTACTGTGGCTTGTGCTAAACAGTGGTTCATTTGTGTCTCCATTGTAGATCTGTCTTTATTAACATAATAGGGGCCTGATTCGATTTTGTCTAAATCTGTATTACTTAATGACGTGTATTTAAAGTATGACAACAAACAGGATGAGCCAGGGGACTGGAGTGTGTCAATGAAGGGCACTGTTTGCGTTACCGTCCATGTCTCGGCGATTGTGCTGGCAGATTCTGAGGATGTGAAGCAGGCTGCCATGGTGATGAAGGAGGATGAGCTGGTGAGCGAGCGCACTCAGGCCTTCACCACGGCCCGGAACCTGCTGAACGCTGGAGCCGACGCCGTGGAGAGGATCATGAGCTCGTACAAGGAGGTACTCAGTGAGGACCAGACTGCTTGGTGTAGGACAATTTGAATGTTTCATTTTATGCTCCTCCACTGTGGTGAATAAATTAAGGTATATTGTTCAGTAAATGTCAATCGCACAACGTGCTTGTTTGTGACATGGTCCGTGATTTCGGGTTTTAAGGCTGGTCTTGAGTTCTAAATGAGTGTGAAGGCATAGGGATCGAAACGACTGCGGATAGAGCCTGGGAAGGCAGAGGCATAACTTTTTTTTAAAAGTTTTTTAACCTGTTTTTCTCCCACCTCTCAGGTGACAGAACTGGCAGGGTACACGGCGCGGGTCTATGAGATGTTCTCCGTGTTTGAAGACGTACGTGCGGGGGTGTACAGACGTTCCTGCGGGGAGGAGGAGGAGGAAGAGGCTGGAGAGGGAGGGGAAAAGAAGCTGTTGCAGCATGGCATGAGGGTAGAGGGGCCGCTGGAGATCAAAGGTGAACAGAACCCTCTGTGGACTTATCTTCTTCCTGTGGCAAAGCGAGATGTGTAAGCAAGATGACACGTGTGTATGTTTACTGGCTAAGTTGGTTAAGGGTTTTTTTTGAGGTTACACAGCACACTCGTTTTACAGCTGATTATACGATGATGGAAGGTGAAGTTGCTGATGTTTAGCAGACGCGCCTCGACTTCCCTCCAATAAGACGTACCTTTTTTACGGCTCTGTCCGATGTCTTTGTTCTTTTTTATTTAATTATGTGTTGTGAATACTTAGTCATACTTGCAAAAAAATAATAAATCTTTATAATTGATTTTCAGCCATTTGCACCCCTTTGACATTTTTCACTAGTTTACAGCACGGATACAATGCAAAGTGGTTAAATTTGTTGTTGGGTTAGGTGTGATCAGTGTTAGTTATTGCCTTTTAAATAGAGCGGGGTAGCTGCTCAAAACGTCTGTAACCAACGCTGTTTTGTTGTAGGGCCTTTGAGTGTAGTGCAGTTCTAACCAGTACTGTTGTCTTTTGAGCGCAGGGCAAGTGATTGACGTGGAGCAGGGAATCAGTTGTGAGAATCTTCCCATCATCACCCCAACAGGAGACGTTGTGGTGTCGAGCCTCAATATCAAGGTAAGGAAAGAACGTCCCCCAGATCTCTTTCAAAGGCCTTCCTCAAAAAAGCATGTTCATTTTCTGTACCAGTGCTTTGACCCACTATCACTCTTCCGTTGCGTGGATAACTGCTGTTGTTTGTTGGTTGTATTGGTTATGCCGGCATTGTTGCCTCTTTGTGACAGATAATGCTCAGAGGTAGTCGTTGTCAAGTCCTATTCCACCTCTCCCCCTCACTGTGGGAGTTGATTTCATATACGATTGTGTTTACAGTTTGAGCTTCTCCAAGCCTATGTGATGTAAGAACTGGGGCTTTTTAAAAATGTAGTTTCGCTGTGTGGCATTTATTTATTTTTAAGGTAGAGTTGTGTACCGCTGTTGTGGTGTTCCTCAGTTCAGCTCATCATTCTACAAATAAAACTTGTGTGCTCTGGTAAATGACTTTAATTTAACCAGATTCTATATTCTATAGTTTCTAATATATAGTTCACTCTAGGGCTGCAAGTGGTGTTCATTTAACAAGAGCAGAAGAATGTGTGTCTGAAGAGCGACCATTCATGGTTAATTTAGGTGAGGATGAATGCATGGGAAAAGAGCTGTGAGTACCTTGGCGTAGTCCGCAGGCGGAAACAACATGGCGATTATCTGGCCCTGCTGGATCCTCTGGACGTTGCAGCCTATGGAAATGCCGCTCTGTGAAACTGCGGGGGGCTGAGCCCGTGTGTACGTAGATCAGAGCCTTAATGCCCACCGTGACCCTCTGCTGGGTCATGTGATGTTCTTCAACACAATGCGGTCAGCTTTGTTCCCACAGGCTGCAACAATGGGTCCACACAACTCTGCCAAAATGAGGCCTGGCTCCCTGGCCTTGCAGTAGCGATGCAGCTAATGTCAGCGTTAGAGTCTGCATGCTGCAGATTGGCTGCTACATTTTGTGTGTTACTGACGTGAAACGTACGAAACGGATGTAGATTTTTATTCATCCTTGGTTTAGTGGTTTTTCCATAATCTTTTAACCCCAATTATCCCAGCAATTGAAACATTTGGCTATTTTATATGAAAAATATGTGTATTGCATACTGTTCATTCATGATCGTATAAGTAAAGGTCTGCCAGTGGCCATTGTCATTATACGCACTTGAAATTGATTAAATTACACACTTGAAATAAATTAGGGTCTTATTACAGAGCAAACATGAGGGTTAAAATCATTTCTATGCTTTAGGTATAGTGCTACAGTAATTAAAAACAAACACAGGGTTTAATTTCAGTAATGCAGCTAATTTTATTATCAGTGCCAATTGTCAGAATACAAAGGCAATGCTTAAGAACTTCAGTTTTGTTGGCTCACGTTGGATGAATAGACTGCAAAGCTAGCAAAACTAAAACAAACAGGAATACTCAATACTACTGAAATGTTCCTGCACTCTCTGTTAAACAACACTCTGTCCTTCATTGTGGTTCAGTCGGTAAAGGGGCTTGCCCGAGCGAAGACTGAGCCCTATGAGCTGGAGTTTCGAATCCAGCTCATGTTGTTAGTCGATTGTGACTGGGAGAGCACAGCAGCGGCACACAATTGGTATGGTGCCGTCCAGACTGGGGTGGGTTAAATCGTCTTCCTGTGCGCCAGCAGGGTTGCAGTAATTCTCTCTTCCATTCGGTGCTGAACCTCTTGTATGAGCTGTTTAGTCTGCAGTGTGGGAAATACAAGTGGCTTGAAGGCGGCTAGGATTGGAGGAGCCTGGTAGTCTTGGCGACGAGCCGAGATGCATTTGCACAATCTGTGATTCCGAATTGGGAAGAATATTATGAAAAAATAATTGCCGATTCCCAATTAAGAAGAATGCAACACAAGCTCCTTTCTGTATGCTGCTAGAAAATATCTAACATGAATTAAACTCTGACTGTTAAATGGGGGCAGTTACGGCTGACAAATCGCTTAAACGGTTCTCTTTGGCCTCTTGTGTAACTTAGAAAAGAAATGCCTAGAACGAAGTCGACTCCACCCTTATTTTTTATCCAGGCAGATTCTGTGGACCTGCTCCACAGCTGTTTCTGCTGTGAAAAAAGGAGTTTTGAGTCAAATCCTTGCTGCCACCTAATGGATGATTTAGAGCCTTTGTCAGTACGTGGCCCACTCATTTATTCGCTCATCATGCACTCTTATCCCAGGCAACTCTCAGGTGTTGATTCATGTAGGTACATGTTTGGATGTGTGTGGAACGCATGCTGGGTGGGAGAATTAGTTTACTGCACAAGTGACTTGAGGTAGTGAACATTGTACTGAAAACCTTACTGAGGCTCAGTTTTAGACATTACTTTATACCGGTTTATACAGCTGCGCTTTTAATGATGACAAAGCAAAGTACCCAGATTTCTGCATGATTCATTTATCCAACTGGAAAGAATCATGGATTTTTAAATGATGCCAACGCCATTTGCTGTAGTTTGGTAGTTTTTTCTGACATGTACATGTGATCAGGGGTCAAGTGAGTGCCATTTGCCTGTAACGGTTTCAGAAAGTAGAGCATGATTTTAATGGAAGAATAAATAATCTCTGTTCCCCTGGGGGGGGGGGGGGGGGGGGGGGGGGGGGGGGGGGGGGGGGGGGGGGGGGGGGGGGGGGGGGGGGGGGGGG
>JAOYSI010073041.1:0-15371 GCA_025775065.1 Hiodon alosoides | reverse complement strand
CCGTATTGCCCGTATTCCACGCCGTATTGCCCGTATTGCCCGTATTGCCCGTATTCCACGCCGTATTGCCCGTATTGCCCGTATTCCACGCCGTATTGCCCGTATTGCCCGATGGATTGTGACATCTGCTTATTCTAACTTCCCCTTTGGTCTGACCTCTTGTATTAGATAACCTTGAATAGATTGGGTCCTGCAACCAACATTACGTAATATACAGCTGCATTGTTGCCAAATATGATGATGCTGATAATAACAGTACTAACAACCTCAATAATAATAATGATAACGATACTTGAAAAGCTGTAGGTGTTGTAGATACCTTTTGGGTGTTTATTTATTTATAACTTTGGGTTTGTAGTGTGCTGGTGGAGGCTTATCTTCTTAGCCTGTGATTCCCCCACCATTTTCTAGGGCATCTCAGCCACAACGCAGTGGAGGAGATGTGAGCAACGTATCGGAAACCTGCTTCGTGCTCCGGAAGGGGATCAGACACGCTCTACAGGCTATACACACAAGTGCAAAATCAAACAGGTGCGGTGCATGAAAATCGATAATGCATTTACAAACCTATCTGACGTGGGTCTCGTCTGGTTTACATCCGATTGAGCGGGTCTGCTGAATCGGAAGCAATGGAAAGTGCCTGATCTAAGTTTCCTACTTTTTTCTCAAATAAGATGGTGTCGCTTTAAGATCTGCCGGATGCCACATTTTCTCCTAGCTGCTTTTCCCCATTTTATGCTTTAGGAAACCAAATGGTGAGTTCACAAAGAGGATGTGGAATAAACATGGACCACTGACAATAACTCCACTCAACAATGGGCAATAATTATAACAACGTAACTGTTTCTGAACAATAACTTCTAACTGTGTAAAAAAAAAAAATCCATCCAACCAGAAAAAATGGGGTTGTGCAAATTAACTTGATTAGTTCACCAGATTATTTGCTGCCTTCCATGTCCTGTAAGAGGAATAGTAAAAAGTAAATTTAGCTCTTACAGGAGGTAAGAGGAGAACCCTTACAACTAACATCAAGGCCTGTGCAATGTCTTTTAATTAAATACATTTATTTAATTTTCTTAATGAAATCAGCTCTCTGATAACTCACTGCCATAAAACAGTACCAATACATTACCAACATTGCTTTGCCACGATGCAGTTGAAGTCAGAAGTTTACATACACCTTAGCCAAACACATTTAAACTCAATTTTTCACAATTCCTGACATTTATACGTAGAAAACATTCCCTGTCTTGGGTGTATGTAAACTGTATGTAATTTGGCTATGTTTTGTAACTAGAACACAAAGAATTTCTAATCGTTCAACTTAAATTTAATTATTTAAATAAAAATTTTATGTGGCAAACGTGGTTGAATAGAGGTCGCACGGCCATGTGAGAGAGTGCAGTGCTGGTACTTTGCCTGCCTGCGATTCACAAAAACCGGACTGCTCGGGCTAATTAGCCTGCTGGATATGGGCCCCAACGAACAGTTTAGAGGTTGAGTCACTGTCCGACACAGAATTGAAAGTGGTCACTGTATGGTTTATAGTGAAGCTGTACAGGACCACGGCATTGCTGAGTTCCGGATGTGGATGTTGCGTGGACTGGAGCCTGGAAATGGCTCAACCTCGACCCAACGGCTATGGGAGGGGTAAGGCATATCCCCCGCACCGTCACCCTGGGGAGTAATCGGGGGGGCTGTACACCATGAAGGCGTGTCCAAGCTGTGCAGTAACTGCTGTCATTTGGGCCACTTACCCACAGCTTGCACATTGTAACACCTGTGGCAAAGACCACAAGACTAGGGCATGCTGTGATGGAAAAAATACAGAAAATCCCACCCTGAAACAACAGGGTGAACGAGACCAAATCACCCACTGAACAAATTCCCTCAACAGACAGGACAATCGAAGAGGAGCCAGACGTCTTGATCATGACTGTGGGGTCTGGCTCAACAGCCGTGTACAGTACAGCTACAGACCTGCAAAAAAACTATCCGGTACGTGTAAAATATGTAACTTTGAGTGTGGTAAAAGGGAACAGTGGCCGGAAGTATTACTTCTCTTTCCATATAGCCTTTTACCCTTTGATGGGCACATGCCAGCTATATTAGCTGCATTTAAAATGGCTTGTTTTCTGTTGGTTAAAACATTGTACTGTAAATGTTTGATCCACTGTGAATTCTTGTCTTACACAAGGAAAAATCAGAGAAATCAGGGTCAATTTTCAACAGTGCGCTTGTGACAGTACCACTAGAAACACTAGAAAGTTCTTTTTCATACTCACTAACAAAAACATTCGATAAAAATATTTATTTTTTCCCTCAAAAACATAATATTTGGCTCTAAATATTATGTATTTGAAGAATGCACATATTTAGGAATTTTTTTGTTTTTGTTTTGCGCAGCGCACAAATCATTAAAAAAAATCATTAGTTGATTAATCTCTGAGTCAGAGTAGCCTCATACAATTTTCGACAAAAGATAGCATAGGGTTTGAAATTAAAGGCTTCTCAATCATTTTGTTTTGATTTGTTGTAAAGCCTTGTTTGTTTATTTAGTTTAATATTTCCTATTATTTAAGCCTGTCAGCTGCTTTTGCTTAGTTAATTTGCGCACTTCATCTAAAACTTCAAAAACTTTTGATTTAATAAACTTTTATCTTAACTTTGATCCTCCATTCTTGCATTAAAGTAAACATATTATAGCGGTGTGTGATATATACGGATCTCTTCCCCTCCATCTTCTCCTCATTTATATATAATCTGGTATTATGTGCTAGCATGGCTGTGAATGAATAGGGTTTAAATATTAGCATTTGACAGCCACTTCAGTGACAAACGGCATTTAAATTGCCGACGTTTCAAAAAGCAACTGTCTGGAAGGTGAAGTCAGTGCGGTAAATACGTTTCCTGAGTAATCAATCTGCTTCTCATGACACCGCAGTTTTTTTCCCCCTCGCTAGTGGGGTTGTCTTGAGTGCAACCGCGTTACATCCCACAGGCTAAATGTTATCAATGTGTGTTTTGAGGAACATGAGGTGAAAGTCAAAAGTAAAGTGCTACAAAGTGTAGTATAACAGTATATCATGCTGATCGTTAAAGGCTATTCCCCCGTCTGTCTATGGCGCAGTTCACACCACTCAAACTGACAAAGACAATAATATTCGTAATAATAACATGATACACTGTGTGTGTTGAAAACACTTTTAGTGTGTAAACGTGTGCCGGTATGTTTTCTTATAAACATCTGTGTGAGATAGCATAAATAACCAACACAGTTAGTTAATATTAGAACCACAAACTTGTTGTTTCTTCATCGAATGATGTGTTGAAAATAGCATGTCGTTATATGTGGTCTATCTCTTGCGTCTTTTTTTGTACTACAAGATGAATGTAAAACTACCATAGACAACGATCACACCGCAGGCACTGGGGGAGGTACCACCCACATTTTGTTGCTAAAGTGGACCAGTTCAGGGGTGCTGCTGTACCTTTAGTATCGCCTGACCTTTTACACTTGATGAACACACAGAAGTTTAAATTTAAAAGCGTGTATTTTTCTGTTGATTAACAAACTAAATTGATTTTTTTTCCCTCCCCTTTAGACAAATGTTTGAGTTACACTTGATAGAGCACCACTAACATTGATCGATTTTATTTAACAGTTGACATGCGTTGTTGGATTAAGCCAGAGCATTGTGCATTTAAATTTACCATGGTTACGACATTATATAAAGGGAATTCTAGAAGAAGAAAAAAAAAACATTTGTTTTACATTTTATTCGATGAATTTTTACATTTTCAGATTGAGGTGATGCTGCGTGTAAATTGTGTCGTAGAAGGTGGAATGGTACGTGATAAAAAGTTAACGAGAGAAAAAACATTTTTTAACGATTGTTCTGCTCACAGGTCACACTTTTTTCCAGTAAAATGTAGGTTGTTAACAAGAACAAAATCTATAAAAGCTGCACAAGGAGGACCCACCCTGCAGCCATACCTAGCATGTCATGGACTGGCCGTTATATTTACCCTGCATTAACCTGATAAGCTCAGGATCATTCGCTGAATCAGTCAAGATCAAAGGTTTTGTAAAGGTTCCAGACTTGTGAGGAGAATTTTCCATGGTGGGGAATTATTACAGTAATTAATACACAGAGATAGTAAATGTTCCCGAAGTGATGAAGCCCAGTCAAGTGAGAGCATTGCTGGAAGCAAACGGAATACACATGAGGTCATGAGATTCCGAGAGGGGGGAATGAAACCGACCCCCTTGGAAGTTAGCATCCTTTAATTATAAATGTATATGACTAGCACTGAAGAAATGCTTGTGACAGAAACAATATCTTTAAAATTATGATTTTATATTTTATATCCAAGCTGTGTACACATTTAAATTAATGTACATGGCTGCCACTTCGGATCATAATGAGGATTTTCTTTTTCTTTTTCCTGCTTGAAATGCAATTTTCTTTAATGCACTGCTTGCTCTATGTGTGAATAGGTTTTAGTGTCTTTTAAAATATCCTAATGATCTCTTTTAGAGAACAAACTGCTCAAGGGGGCGCACAAAGGAATACTCAAACACATGATTGATGGTAGGGAAAACCGCTTCACATACGGAACTACACATTTCATTGTTTGAAGTGACACTTTCCCTGATTCTTTCTGACCAGGGGTAACAGAACGAGAATGACTTCGAATAAATCAGACCTCTCCTAATTTTCTTTTGTCACATTCCTTTATGAGTCAAAGGTGACCTTCAGCATTGTGCTACAGGCTTCTATTTTTTATTTTTGTACTCTTCATTTCACAGACAGAGAGATAACCCGCACTGCACTGTGCTTAACCTGCAGAGCTGTGACAACTCGGGTTCCTTTGGGTCACAAAAGGAAAAAGAGCCACAGCCTGCAGGGCGATTTCTGATTGGTCGAGAGGCGTGCATTTAAACAGCATGAACACATGGCTATAAGGTAGTTCCAAGAAATTCACAATTATTCAAAACAGATATACATGCTGAACAAGTCCAAGCAGGTACTGGGCATTAAAACTTAAGGTGACACTTTCGGCAGAAAACTGCATATATATATACATAAATCTGCAATGCCTTTATTTACGTTTAAGATCCAGAACCTTGAGAGTCTATGTACCACACTGATCAAGAGGGTGGCAAGACATCCACCTAAAACAACCAGAACATTCAATGGCCACTCATTTAAAAAACAATCAATTGCGTGTGTGCCTTTGAGGGGGACAGAGCTATTCAGGGTCGAGAAACAACGGTCACCTTCTTTGTTGATTTAATCTGACATTACAGACACATAGGATAAATTGCAGCAAACATTGTGAAGGTCAGGTTTGAACCTGGTTTATTACGGTAATGGCCAAACCACTTTTGAGCCCGTTTCAATCTTTAAACGTATTCTTGCTGAAGTGAACAATGCTGGGGCTTTAAACCTGAGCTTCACCTAAACCCTGTCTACACCTAGCCTACAATCAAAGTGAGCCTTTGTTAATTCTGTGATTGGTGTGCCCTCATTGGTTCCTGTAATTTCATCACACTTGCCGTCTCCCCACTCTTAAAGGAATGGGACATAAAAGGAATTGAGAGATGAACAGCCTGGAGCCACACCCTCAAGCCCAGGGAACGTCTCCTGTTGGGGTTGATGGACAGCAAAGCTGAGAGGGAGGGCCACACCCTGATGCCAACAATCAAAGACTCTTTAACAGGATGAGAGGGTTTGGGAGGTTAGTTAGACTGGGGAAGTCTATGATTTGGTGGCTCAAAGCGGTCAGGGGTCATGTGTGTCCGAAACACACTGGATAAACCTTTTCTCCTCGTGGAATAATGCTTTTTGATTGTGCTTTTAAATTAGTTTAAAAACATGACTGCCTAATGTATCCATATTTATTTAAATAATTTTTAAAATTATAATTAAATAAAGGTCACATGGTCATACTGGTTTATACTTCAACAAAAAGAGCAGGTTAGCATACTGAGCTAAATTCCAGATGTGGGAACAATTGAGAGGACTTGCCGTTTCAACTAAGAGTAGCAATTGCTACATATGAACCCTGGGAAATGTATTTTGCCTATCTGGATTATCTCCAGATGAATAGAGTGGGTTTAAACTGTTCTCATAGTTAATCCTTTTACAGAGGGTGCAGAGGGCATCTTAACATTCGCTGCAGTTGAACAAAAGTTTAGATGCGGATAAAAAGTTCAACACGCAGCCAAACCAATCCTGGGGTTCATGGCAATTATTTTATTCCTTTAAAAAGTAAATATGTATTAAACCAGGTTTACACCCATGTTAAACTGCTCAGACAACACAAGACAGTTATGCATTGGTTTAAATTCCTCACTGTAATTTACTTATTTAAGAATTTCCTTAATTTAAAAAATTGCTGTTACAATTGTATTTACGTGAAGGTGACAATGACTAAAACACTCCATAGCTACAATAATCAGCCTCTGACTTTAGCTAATTAGCAGCTACCAATTTGTCCCCCTGTGGATTATGGGTGGCCGATTATTGGGAGCCGTGCTTTAGAAAAAGCCAAGAGGCGCACTACGTATCGCTCAAACACACGAAAGGAAGAGGAAAAGTGATGGCATCGAGTTCCTCCAGGCCGGGTATCGCGGAAGCCCCTGGATTAGCGATCTGGAAACATCGAGTCGGTTTTACTGCAGCGTGTGGAAAAGTAGGGCAGATCATTTTTTTGTTTCATTTTTACTAAAATTGTACCCAGGATTTGCTATAAACAGCATTGAAATAGGTATCAGTTTGTGCCGCAGCGTGTGCACCCAGGTGTGTAAACATTTCACAAAAAGCAGGAAATAAAACGCTTTTTCACAAGCATCACTGTGAGAGCATTGTGTTCAAGTTTGCTTATGACTCTATCCATCTATCTATCTATCTATCTATTTTTTGTGAGTGGGAGGGCTTTTAACAAAATGAGGGCAATTAGCTATTTATGCTGGTTCAACCAATTTCTGACAGACCTGGCTCTTCATGCTGGCAGAGGGTCCTGAAAACAAAGAGAGGAAAATCCACAGGAGTGTGGGTTTAAACACCTGCTATGGGATATTTCTGTGTAGTCTGTGCCCAGTGTGTGTACAGCTTGGTTGTAAATTTAAATTCACGTCTGTGGTATTGCTGGATTCATTTGCAGTGATACTACCAGTGTTTGCCATGGCAACGTCTTAACAGTGACACCACTGAGTAACTCTTCATCAGTTTTGTTTTCATCTGTGTTTAGATACATAATTTAGCACGTCCTACACAGGGGTTCACATAAATTCGATGCAGATATGAGAATGGCCTTAAAAATGGACAGAATGCGACAAAAACAGTGCATATTTAATGTGCAATGCAACTATATTAACAAAATGTATTTCTTGTCAAAAGTATACTCAACTTTGTTCAGATATAATACATATTATTATTAATGTCAAGTATAACTCTTTATACAAGTTGCCAGGTTGTTATAAACCATAATATTATTTCTGCACCAGTTTTAAAGAAATAAAAACCTTTCAACACTGAACCCGCTACATAGTTCATTATGGATCATTTCTGGTTGCTATTTCTGAAAACCATGCCATGCTTGAAAATGTCCAATAATCCTTGTCTATAAGAAGCTGCCAAATCGAGTGTCTAACATACCCCTACTGTGCTGACATGACCATGAGGTTTTTTTTGTGTATTTGTGACTCCTAATGCATAATATTTCCCCTATCCATTTGATTCTGTTTGATGAGTGATGGATAATTATCAGGATGTGGGTGTGAGGCACGCAGCCGTCTCTCAGACACGTGCAGCTGGGAAGGGGGCGCGCCCCATCCTGCGTAACAAACGTCCTCTGCACAGACGCGTGCAGAATGCGGGGTTAACAAGCCCGGTTCCAGGGAAGGGGGAACTGATTAACGTATTTATTCGACAGTGAAGGAAGCTGGATGGAGGGGATTGGGGCAAGAGCTGTGGTGGCAGCAAGGACTCCGGTGAATGAATGAATGAATGAATGAATGAATGAATGAATGGAAACCAATACCGATACCGATACAGAGTGTTACGTTTACTTTCGTTTTTCCTTTTTCGGTTGGTTTATTGTTAGTTTAGTTTATTGTTTTGCTTTATCATTTTCGTTTGTTTTGTTTTACAGGAACCTGTGAGGGGGAACTGTTTTTCATTTGTCATTTTTTCTTGTCTTTTTACTATTGTTTAATAAAAAACTGCAGTCACAAAAACCACAGGGTTTTTCTCCAAAAATAGTCACTCACGAACCAAGCATGCATGACGTATTACAGAGTGCCGAAAAAAAACCTTTTTTTTTTTTTTAAATTGGTTGCTGCTTCCTGAACCAATACAGTAATGAAGTTACAGAGCGGTTTTCATAGCCAGTGGAAGTCGAGTGGTAAGAGACTATGAGCAGGAGCACAGTGTGCAGAAACCTCTGCATTCCCGAGTTCTGCTCAAGTGCGCTTTCTGGCCTCAAACAGCAAGTGATTTTAAAATCCTCTCACCCTGCAAACGGCCCCTCTCGTTCTTGTTTTGGAGAGGCCTCTTACATAATGGGAATCCAAATACACAGTATCTTTAAAATCTTGGCGTCGTAGCTGTTTCTTTTTTTTAAATCAGCTGTTGGTGAAGAAGCTGGAAACGTCCACCGCTGCTCCCAGCACCTCCTGTTACGAGACGCACCCTGTGAGTGCCAATGCCACGTGACTCATGTCCAAGAGGAGGTCAGCTAGCTGTTTTTGGCAAATCGGGCCTTGCCTAAATAAAGACACAGACAGTTTTGTGTACATTGCAGAATGGCTAGCCTCAAATGATAGTAATTTACTGTCCGCTGTTATATGTTGAGAGTCTACCTTACCTTTCAAAAAAGTTGGATGTAAAAGGTTTTTTTTCCCCCCGAAGAAGACAGATTTTTCATGGTCTGTCCACGGCAATATGGTTTCTGGAACACTACAAAGGGATAATAGCCGTGTAAACAATCTTTCAGCGTGTGGAGGCCCAAGGGAGGGTTCATATCACAAGTTCGGGGATGAATGGCCTTATGCCAAGGATCTGTCGACAATCAGCCTTGAAAAGGAAAGCATAGAGTTTCAGCAATTTATATGCCATTTGAAATTAATGCCAGTGATGCTAGATTATCGTATCAAAAGTCAGATGCGATGATTTCTCACTTAACGTATTTAAAGTCTATCGAAAAAGGAATATGCCAATTTAAATCAGTAACCTACGATGCAAACTTTGGAACCACATAATTTGGCAGGGCAACATAATAGTCCTAAAGCCATTAATTTCTGCCCAAGTGCTTTTTTTCCATGGGCTGAAACTATCTCCAGATAGTCTGACAACAATGTTTTGAAGTGGTTTAATGTGAACCAGTTAATAGCCAAGCATTTGCAATGTGGTACTACATCACACCAAGTAAGACAAATCCACACGACTTATGCATCTGCTCGCTTAATCATTGTGCATTTAATTAGGCAAAAAAACAATTAGGCCCAAGTACATTTTGCCAGATCAGTTTTGCCTTGGGGTTGCATATTCAAAGGCAAGGTGCATTTTGCAATAAGCCCCAAAATCCGCAAGGGCCACAAATTGTTATGAAGCAGTTCTAGTTAAAAACGTCAGGGACGAAGCAGAGTTTCAAAGACAGCTGCGCTGTAATTTTATGACAAGGCATTGAAGAAGGACAACTGTGTGTGAGCCAATTACCCAGTGACTTCTGCTCTCAACGAGTTTCACGTCAAACATTGTCTAAAATCCTGAACACTCCGCTCATCACTTGGATGAAACTGGAGACGATCCAGGATTAAAGTAGAAGGACTGTATCCAAAAGGCAAATTGCTTTCAGAGATTAATTATCTGATAATGACGTCATTGCAGGCAAAAAAAAAATGGGTTTGCAATATTCCTGCTGGTACCTCACATTTCTCGATGAAATCCAGTTTTCTTTGAAGGTTCAATTAAGTACCAACGTAGAAATTGAAGTCCGGTGCTATTGTGTGTACACGTTGCTTTGTTTCTTGATCACCAGCTATTTTACACAATGAAGTACTTATGAATTTCTTCATTTGTATGCTGCAGCCCTGATTAAGAGTCCCAAGAACTGGATGCAGCCATCTGGTGTTTTCTGATTCTGGTGAATTTTTCAGTGTAAACTCAGAACCCTAAACTCATTCTCGCCCACTTTCTACATTGCACAAATAAAATGCTGCCTTCTTTTCTACACCATATTTACACATTTAGAATGGACAATTATTTGTCCACAATTTGGAATCATCAATCACATACTAAGTGCCAGCATGAAAACCACAGGACATCAATAAAAAGTGGTACCTCCAACCCAACTGTCCATCAATGAACACACCGAACACTGTACAGGAGGTTCCGTGCTTACTCCGACCGCACTGCAAGCCAAGTGGCACCCAGGAGTCAACAGGAATCACTGGTTCAGGAAAGACTCACTCTGACTCGGACCCACCTTTACCCCGGGTGGTGCTCTATCAACTGCATCACCCCTCTGGACTCTTGGTCCAAGTTGGCAAACGACATGATCCCGATTTTGAGACAATAGGAGTCACAATCCATCTTCACCTTTGGTTTTGGAGCAACCAAAGATAACACTATTTGTGTGAGTTGATGCAATCGGGCGTGCAATGTGTTCACCATTTACCTTATTCATCTCAATTAACCCCAACATGTAAGCTCTTCATTGCTGAATTATTTAATTACAGAGATAAAAAAGGAAATATGTAATTAATTATTATAAAATTCAATCCAATTTGGAATCAAATTGGCCTCAGCCTCTTGGTTGCTGGCACTAATCTAAACAACCGCAGATAAGAGAACGTGCAGGAAGCTACTCTGACCCACCAACTGCCAAATAATAATCATTGAACAGGACCCAGGACTTCACATCCCTGTTACCAAGACTCAGTGCCAACTTGTGGAGAAGCACGTCCTTCACCGACATCACTGTCTGCCTGCAGCTGACCGGGGAAGCCACAGGGGATCTCTGCTTCTTGGGAACTGAGCCAGGATCAGTCTAAGACGAATAAGGGGGGAAATAACTTTGAATTTCAACTGTTATTTTATTCATTTTTTAAATAACAATTTTAAAACGTTGATATTTCTCTCTCTTTTTTTTCCTTGACAACTTCCTCTGACAAAAAAAAGTTTGATTTTATGAAGATGTCTTATGGTGATATTTGGGAAAGATGCTAGTACATTTTGAAGAGCTGCAACTAATAGCCCCTTGTCAGACTCTATTGATCTTGCATGAGTTACTTCTGTCAAAAATCTTGCCCCGGGTCTTTTGTCAATTCTGAGTGTAAACCACTGCTTTTGATTGTAATCTGAGGTGTAGCTTCACGCTGCGACTGGGTTGGTGGCCAAACCTTTCTGACCTCTGGGTCAGGAAAATCAAAGCAGATCACGGTGCATCAACCACTTCTTTAAATGAAAGCAACATATTTACGAATTTTAATCTTGTTCCTATACCACAATTCCATTAATCTGAAAAGGGGGGCAAAATTGCCAATAACATGCTAGATTTCTAACTTTGATCAAGAGCTTGATGAAGGACAGCAGTTCTCAATACCCCAGAACATCACATCATTTGATTCTGCTGATGCAGCTTTAATCAAGACCAAACGTTGAACAGCCATTGGATAGATGTCACATGATATTTTATATAACCAGATAGGCAATGGTAATAATCTCATCCAAAGTGCACACCTTTTCAAGGGAGAGTTGCTAAGCAGCTATACAGCAATCACAGGTCACAAGGCTTCTTTTCCTTGAAGGCCATAGTCATTACAGGAGAGAAAAACATCAAGACGGTAATATTATTTTTCTCCCCTGCCAGTAACATGAAGGTTACATTCTGCGTTTTAAAAAGCAGATTCGGTTCCAGGTGGCAGTCAGTCGGACACTTCTGGTTCGATTTGGGCCAAACGCACAGCGCAATGAATGGTGTCAGCGGTCAGCAGGGAGGGACCCGGCCAGCAGCACGAGCCCCCGAGGCCTGGAAACTGTTTCTGCCTGGTGCTTTTTATCGCCGTTCTGTTTCACTCGCCTTCTGTTAACTGCTCTAAATATTCCTATGCGCTCTGAGATGATGGTGTTCTTCAGTTTTATTCAACGTATATTTAGCGGCATTCATTCATATTCAGTTTTTCACTCCGATTAAAGATGATTTTGACTTTAGCCAATTTGCTGTGCCGAGCAGATGATTTTAAAGTTACTGGTATTTTTTTTTTCTACTATCATAGTGTAATATGATACGAAACTTACATAACTTAATCTTTGTGGGTGTTAGCATGTGTTGGCAGTAGGTGAACAAGAACCTTTGCTACTATAGCACGAACACAATAGCATTTGCCCCCACGCCCTAGTTCCAGTTAAAATCTTTAAACTGTAATAAACTAGAATTTTTGTCATGTTTGAGTAAATCTGCCACAGATAAGAATCATATAATAATACATTATTTTACTTCTTTAAAAGCGTCACTCTGCGAAACAAATTTCAAGAAAATGTCTTCAGTTGTGCAAAGTTTTTTTTAAATGGTCTATGTACCTTCCCAGTAATTTCATCAAATGTTTATAAATCTCACATATATACATTGTGTTGCCTTTACCGACTGAGCCACTCGAAAGGGACTTGTCTCTCCTGAACCACACTTCAGGGCTTCCTAGTCTGTAGATGTCAGAAGACGTGGATCGTTTCAAAGGCAACTGGGACTGGAGGAGAGCAGATGCTATTTAACAGAAGCAGAGAATATGGCAACACTGTCAAGATACGGGAGAAGCAGATTTATTTATTTATTTTCCAGAATTTTCTGGAAGGTTCCTGGAGCATTACAAAGCCAAAATGGTATTCTGTTAAACTCAGAGTCCCAAAACGTGTGCAAATTCAAGTTTTTTGATAAGTATCCGCAACCAGGATCTGGTTATAGCCAATAGCTCTGTCCAAATTGAAGAACCATTTAGCGCCTGTTAAGGTGCCTGGCGATTCCTTTGCACAGCATCCTTATGAGTCATTTCATTAAGCTGCCCTTAATCAACACATCTAAGGAGCGTTCCTACACAATCAGGGACAAATAAAGGATACAGCTTCCCCTTTATAACCTAGACATCCTACAACTGCCTGAAATAGGCTTTCTCACCCTCATATTACGAAGGAGGTATTCTGTGATAATGCTGCTTAACTGAGATGTCATCTACCAAAGAAATCAAATTCTCTATTAAAGAGATGCCGCCTTAATCGGTGTCACTTCACGTCAATTCAGGTGCATTTTTGTCAAAAACTTCTGGCTACTATGGCTGAGAAGCCGGACAAATATATGTGACTAGAGCCAAATGTCGGTCACCAAAGCCAACACATAAGATTTGATAAAAAACGGTGTAGGAAGAGGATAAGCTTTCTTTCCTAAAGCTAATTACTGTTTTGATGGAATCCTGTGCTTGGTTGGATGTAGAGAGTCATGTGCGACAGCAGGAACACAAACCACTCCTCCTTCCAACTAATGCCAGAGACACCACCACTCCAGCAGGGAGAAAATCTCTGCCTTCTCCCCCCAGTTTCTATTTAATCTATGAGGTTTTCATGATACGTGTCCTTAAGACAAAAACACTTCTGCCACTGTAACAGCTTCCAACCTTTTTCACCCTACACTACTTTAGGGGTTAAAAACAAGGCAGGGCCTTGCTGACCAGATTAATCACTGCAACACTGGGCAATGATTTTCATGCCCGACAGACTCGGGGGTGGCGTCCCGATTTCTACTCAGCTCAAAGTTCGGTGGGCCCTTTTTTTCATTAACACTCCTTGTCTGGGCAAGGTCTTATTCAGTAAAGTTACATCAACCTCAGATCTAATGGGCAAACCCATCCCCAGAATTGCTAGAAGGTAATGATGATAAACGAGGAAGATCCCTGTGTCGGAATGACCCCTACCCTCTCTACAAAAATTTCGCCATATGTGTCACCATAACACCAAACACTTCCGCTCACTGAATACATATAGTACCCTGTTGACAGATGGGGGAGAACTGCAGTTGGTAGCATTTGGGTTGGGGATATGCCATCTTGACAGCCTTATGTCAAATTCTTGCAAATCAATCATTTCCATTGCTATTTTTTCTGACACCTCAATAATCCAAGTGTAGTCTTCAAACGCTTCAACCAATGTCAAGCAACACTGTTAACCCATTGTTTGGGTGGGAATAGATGCAGATAATCCAAAAGTCTTGATACGCTGATTATTACTTAATCTACAATTATTCCACAAAATAAAATGTAGCCAGTACAATTTGCTGTCAAAAATTTTTAATTTAAACAAATGAGAAAAAACTCCAATTAGTATTGTAATTTGGCAAATGTGCAAACTTTTGTTGGCCATTAAGGGGCTTAGGATGAATCTGACATATGCAGAGGAGAGGAACTTCTAAATAACAAGGGGGGCTTCCCTTAAATTTTATGAAAGGGCTGCAGACTGTGATGCTGTTACGGTTTTATTAAAACGCTATAAAGTTAAGTACTTTATTATATAAAATAAAGGGACAAAACGGAAAAAAAAATGTCATTAAGAGCAACTGCTCCATACCACCAGACAATACATTCAAAATTACAACTAAAGAATGTGTCTGTGTGAGCCTAGTCCTGCCGTCACTTCATTGGTAAATAATCTGCTAATACTTTTGATTTCATTATGAGAAAAGAGCCATTTGTAATTTTCTTTTATTGTTTTTCATTTATATATTTATTTTGTCATAATACATCTGTGTTCAATCAAAACTGGAGTGACCTTGTTTAGAATATATTTTATTTAATTTAACTGCTGTCATTTCAGTATGCTGAGGATTACTCCGTACTCCATTTTGTTCTGTCAGATGGCTATTTTATTAGACTTGCATAATTAAGTAAATGGTATCACCGCAAAAAATAGAACACAATCTTACTGTAATAGAAAAAAACATAAAATGAATGTGAATGAGGAAATTCTGTAGCCCTTGATATGAAGCCTCATAAAAGCCATGTAGTAAAAGCAAATGTTTATAGAATGTCAAGAGTTATAAACGCATATTTTGTGAATGAATTAATACTAAGCAATGATTCCAATAATTGGTGTAGAAACTGAAAAAAAGATCTATTTCGGTAAAAAAAATAAAAAGTAATCTTGCTTTTTAAATATGAATGCTCACTTGATGCTCCTGCATGACCTTTAACTGAATTGCTTTTCAAGCCTGAACTGTTTGTCCTGATTCCTTCCTGCCCACCTTACTCCACACACACACACACACACACACACACACACACACACACACACACACACACACACACACACACACACACA
>JAOYSI010073039.1:7024-20526 GCA_025775065.1 Hiodon alosoides | reverse complement strand
AGAGAGAGAGAGAGAGAGAGAGAGAGAGAGAGAGAGAGAGAGAGAGAGAGAGAGAGAGAGAGAGAGAGAGAGATGGCTGTTTGTGTATACATTCATTAATTCCCATTCCCCTCCTTTGTCACCTCCAAAAAGGAGTTTTTAGAACTTCTTTTAACGTGGTAGCTTGGCCGTTTGTGGCTACACATTTGTACATGTACCTTTACTCCGTGTACGTGATTTGTTATACACACTTTTAGTGTTGTTCAGGACAAAGGAAATTATGTATAATACAATGTAAAAATATGAAAGTGAATAGAAGATTGAAACAATCTTTAAGCAAAGTATTCTGTAGTTGCATAAAAGTAACCTCTAATTTTAACCTCTAAAAGTGTTTTCTATGAAAATTGCCTTGAATATAATAGTTAGTTTTTAAGTAACAACATATTGAGTAATTCTAAACAAATCCAAACTTATTGAAATAAGTTTCCGCCAGTGTCCTAAACAGCATTAAACTTGTTATTATCTTTTAAAATATTCTTTTTAAATTGGCAAATGGTGGTAACTAATGTAAGCCCCCTTTCATTTTCTCTTATTCCAGGGCATTCATTGAACAAAGCCAGGGATACAAGTGCAATGGATACTCTACCGCTAAATGGTAATTTTAACAATAGCTACTCTCTTCGCAATGGGGATTATAGCGATGGCGTGCAGGTGGTGGATTGTGGACTCAGTGGCCTGGACGATGCAGCCTTTGAGAAAATGATTATCTCTGAGCTTGTGCACAACAATCTCAGGGCTTCCAGCAAAAACCACATCATGGATAAGCTTTCCGCCAAAGTAGTCGTGGGTGGAAGCAGCAGCGAAGATGACGCTATTGTAGCTGACACCTCATCTTTGGTGCACAGTGACAACCCTGGCTTGGAGCTGCACCACAAGGAGCTGGAGGCCCCACTTATCCCCCAACGAACTCACTCACTTCTGTACCACCCACAGAAGAAAGTGAAGACAGAGGGTATAGACGGCTACATTGCCCATTTCACATCCGAGGCAGAGGACAACTTGCAGTCCCCTAATAGAGACTCTCTGTATACTAGTATGCCTAATCTAAGAGACTCTCCCTACCCTGAGAGTAGTCCAGACGTGCTGGAGGACCTCTCACCTTCTAAAAGGAGTGAGAACGATGATGTTTATTACAAAAGCATGCCTAACCTCGGAGCTGGACACCAACTTCAGGCTTACTACCAGATCAACAATGGCAGTAGTGATGGATTTATTATTCCCATAAATAAAGAAAGCTGCATCCCTGAAGGAGATGTAAGGGAAGGACAAATGCAGCTGGTAACGAGCCTTTAAATGTATTTGAATGAACTTATGGCCCAACCCAAAGCCCCTTGTGAGTGGTGTTGGAAAGAAAAGGGCCTAAATTTCTCCATTCAGACTTATTCCTCATCTTCATGGACGGACAGTCCACAGTGCACAGCATTCTGCATTGGGATCCATACCTCTGTAAAGTTTTCAATAGACTCCGTATATAATAAGCAGAAAAAAAAAAGAAAGACAAGCCAACTATGTATTTAATTGTGCTGCTGCTGCTGTTGACAACTGAAAAAAGAAGATAAAAACATGTCCTGGCCATTACAATTGAGCAGTTACTTAGCAAAGGTTGTACAGATATAATTTACATTATCCTTGTCAAAGCCGATTTTGTATCATATACAAAATCAAGCTCCATGAGTTGTACTGAAAGTAACCATGTGATTGTTTAGATATGTTCCTGATGAGACTATACTTAGGAATATAACAGTCCTGGATCCTAGAACAGGGTCACACCCATCATGGGGAAGATTGGATATTAAAACCACTAGCAATCAAGCCTCAGGCCTTATTTTTTCTCAGTTGTATTGCAAAGTGTTGTAAAGGAAAACGGCAAAAAAAGTATATATTTTGTTGTATTGCTAGTGTAAAATAAATCCATGGCAACCATAAATATAAAAAAAATAAGACATTTTAATGAAAATTTTAAAGTTTGAAGAGACTATTGTGTAAAAGTTGCACATATGTTATAAAATGTGTTTATTCTTCTTACACTTCATTCATTGTAGTATGACTGAACAAAATAAAATAAATAAAATACAAGAACCATGTCAACTGATTCCCAATTGTGAACAGTGATTTTAATGACATAAATCATAACTTTTGTCATTGCCAAAACACGTTTGTTTTAATAAAACTCACTATTTCAATCAATTAAGTCATGCCTTTTGCAAATTTGATGTAATTGTCATTAAATCTGTGACAAAAAGTGCACTAGAGACTTCAGGCCAACCTGACATGAGTAAGGGTTTTATTCTGCCAAATGTATTGCAATAGTTTGAGTTTGAAAATGTATTTATATAAAGAAATGAAAAATTGACAAATTTCACAATTATCCACCCCCCAGCTTCTGTATGCATACTTCAGTCTTTTGTGTAAACCTTATAAAAGAGGCCATCACTGAAAAAAAGCAATGTAAAGTACAACACTTGTTTAACAAATAAATGTGAGATTTTTTTGTCAAATGCTTGCTAGATGATTTCTTAATTATTTGCTCTGTCAGAGAAATTAGGCTAATTCTGAGAGAAAAAAAAAAAAAACATATATTCAACTTGCATCCTATTCAGGCTGTTCACCTTGATAAAGATTAAAAGGCTTTTTCTACTGTTTGTTTTTACTGAATCATTTTGGTCAGTCAAGTCTAATTCTTCACCACACTTGGGAAATGTTCAATGATGCTCAAAATAATGATAATGAGAAACTCAGGTGGGGAAAATTACTTTGTAAACGTTCCTCAATATCTGTCTTTGTAGCACTACAATAAAGGCTTAAAAGTACAGTGTATCATGTTGTCCAGTTGTCCAGAGAACACATTTTTATAATGCAGACCTTCACAACTCTACTTAAAAACAGCAGTGGAGAGCATTATAAAAATACAGATATGACTATTTTGGAAACTGACTTTTAAAAAGCTGCCTCAGCAACATATTGTTTAGTGAACTGGACATGGGGCCAGAAGGTCAATAACAAATCTATATTTATCACATAAGTAACATAACATAAGTATTGATTGCTCAGTTTGTGATTGCTCAGTAATTGAGCTCAGTTACGCCTTTGTGAGAACCAGTGAGTTCAGTTTGAGGCTTTTTACCTGCATAAACTGGAAAGCATAAACTCTGAATTATCATGTTTGCCTATTTTGTACATGTTTATCATTTGGATGCAAATGTAGTTGGACAACATACAAAATGAGTTATGAGTAAAAAAATCACGAAGCGAGCTGCAAAGTGAAGTAAAATTACAAAGGTCTCTTCAAACTGCATTTCCACAAGCTTAAACACAAAACGTGGCGTTAAAAACAAAAACAAAAGCACGCTCAGCCTCTCAACTAAATTACTTATGCTGTCACACTCGGACGCCTCATAACCAAACCTATGGTCCACAGATGCATGCATACCCACACACACACGCACACACGTACCGTAGCCTCAAGCCTCAACACATAAACTTAACAATTTATATTTATTTTTCCATTTATTTTATTTTTCAAGGACACCCAGTGTATGCATTAAAATACAATTCAGTCATATCTAAACAATATATCATTAAAAAAAAAAATGTGGTTGCCGGATTATGTTACATACATCGTGTTATTGTAGTAGGTCTGATCTAATGGTATATAAATCCAATTTAATTTAACCGAAAAGAAAGTGTGGAAGGTAAGTTTGATTTCCAATTGATTGCTATACATTTTCTTTCACCCATCAAGGCTATATCAATATATCTTTATTCATATTTGTACCAAAAAGACATAATCAGGCTGAGTGTGACAAAGTATCAAGAAGCAGTCACAAGGTATCCGAATTTCCAAAAATGCCGACAATGATTCACGACCAAACCCATTTTGCAGCATCATTTTGCACACATTTCACCTTCACTTGTGGATTTCCAGACAGTTTTTCCAAGAATCCTCAAGTTCTTCACTGTTTGGCTTGAGTTGTAAACTAGCTCCAACTTTTGTCAGATATTATTAGTATTCAAGGTCGAACATTTCAGTAGTACATAGCTTTACATAGCTTAAAACTACCATTACCATTGTTTCCATTATTATTAAGCAATACATCAGTTGTAGAAGTTGGGCTCTACCAGAGATCCTTGTTTGTATTATATGTCTAACTTGAAAAAAATCTAAAGAAATGAGCAGCAGACTACCATATTTGGTATGCAACTGAGTGTCCTGAAAATCCATTATGCCTTTTTTCATACCCTGGTATAAATGTCTTATCATTAAAGCTGAAGAGGGTTTTCTTCCATACTGGCTAACAACGGGCAGATGCTTTAAAAGCATATGGGCAAACTTTTTTTATTTATTTTTTTATTTTAGACCATGTGCCTAATGAGTTTTAAAACCATTGCTTATTCTAGACAATGTAATTGGAGAATAGGAAGATTCAAGCCACATCGGTCACATGGCAGATAAAAGACAAGAAAGTATAATGTAGGGGTTTTTTTAATCCAAATAAATGAGGGGAAAATATGCATTCTTTTAAAGAAAGTCAGAGGTTGAGAAATTTTAACCATTGGAATCTGAATGGTACTGAGAATCCAATAATTAAAAATAGGAACAAAATTAATTTCGCTAGCACAGACTTGTATTTCCATCCAACCAAATTTTTTTTTATTATCGAGAGAAATTGCAACATAAGAGAATGTCATAATACCTTGTAGAGAAAAACGACCCCTTGTCCCCATAATAACATTAGATAAAACCACTTCCAACCACAAAGACAAAGCTTTTGCAATAATTTTCCAGTCCATGTCAAGGTTTGAAATTAGCCTATAGGAGGTCAACTTTTTTTTCTTTCAATAATATAATGGCTGCTACACATATTGATTGGGGAAGTTGTTTTTTTCCCCAGACATGTATTAATCATGGGCAGAAAATAAAAATATAAAATTTACTTAAATTGTCTACAGAACCCTGGTGCCTTCCCATTGTGCCCATAGCTTTCAATAATTCCTTCCTGAGAGAAAGGTTGTTCTAAGGTTGTTCTAAGCTTAGCCTTTCTTCCTCTGACTGAGTGCCAAGTGTTTCTGAGTTGTAAACAAGATGTATACAGACCATTGTAGTATGCCCTGATGGTTTCATTAATCTAGAGGATCCATTGTTATACTTCCATCTGTTTCTGTCATTTTTAAATTATAAATCTGGAAGCGAATAAGAGATTCATGGTTTTGTTGCCTCTTCAGCTTTTTATATCGTTTCTCAGTACTCTTCAGTTCATCTTTTAAAAGTAGAAGAGAAAGCCAAATTCATTCTTCTGATATAGGTATCCCATACAAATAAAGGAGAAACAAATGTATGTTTAAGTACTTTAGAAAAAAATGACTAGATGATTGTCAAAACGTGATAAAACGTGATTAGATAACAGTGATTCATACTTTATCCAAGTTTAGAAGAAGGCCAATAGAAAAAGATAGAAAAGAACAGGGGTAGATTGGTCATATAGACATAGTCCATGACCTTTGAAATCAAAGTTGAAGTGACAAAGAAAAAATCTGTTCTTTGGAGGGATATTACTTGCCACAGTAGTAAAAAGAATACTCGCTTTTATCTGGTGTATTGTTCCCCAAATTTCATGAAATGTAAAATCTTTGGTATTATTTACCAAAGCAAATGACATGTTAGATAATGAGATTCTACTAAGAGATGATCTAACTTGGTTGGCATCTAATATACAATTAAAGTTCCCCTTCTCAGAAGATTGGGGTTCTAAACAGAGATAACCTAAGTGGTATATCATTAATGAATTTGTCATAATTGGGGCCAAAACTTAAAACTGCCTCTGTCTGATCTAGAAAGCATCTGACACAAACTGCTGGCCATTATCATCAGACTTGATCTCTTCAGGAAGAAAGGGCTGATTTTGACAAAGAAGAATAGCCTCCCCTCTGGAGTTAGAATTGGACGAACAGTTGCTCATGAGCAGGTGGTAAAAGGTGGGTTTCTTGCAAAAAGGCTATGTCTGCCTTTTCTTTGTTCATATATGCTAATATTTTTTCTTTTTCAAGATGTTTATCAAGCCTTTAACATTCCAGGTCAAGAGACTGTATCTAGGCAGTCCATTATAGTGTAGCGATAGTGTTGTGGTATTTTGTAGTAATAAATTCTTCCTTCAGGATTGAATAAAAGTGAAGTCTGTAATTATTATGACAGAGCAAAGCATTTTGGTTCAGTGTTAATATTGATTCAGAGTAAATATTCCACAATTCCCCCATTTTGTCCTTACTAGCACAACATTAGCGTTGATCTACTGGATGGATTCTACTATATCACATTCATTTCACTCATGGATCGCTAAAATTGCTTTCAAGGCTTCTCCTCGTCCTTAATCCCTCCTAAGAGAGTTTCAACTTCAGTTTTGTGATGCATTTGAGAAGTGTCTCCTCTCAAAACTGTTGTACAACAGATGCACAACAACATTATCCTAAAGATAATGTCTACAAACCACACCACGTTGTTTATGATATACTGAAACCATTTCGCTCCCCGGGCACTATACAGGGTGCACAGCCTATCCACAGTCTTCAGACATCTTGCCTCCTTAGATATGCCCCTAATCTGATGGATTGGGTCATGAATGTCTTCGGATGCATCCGGGATGTAGGTATAGCACTCGTCACATACCCACGCACATACTCCACCTTTTTCTGCCAGGAGTAAGTTTAAAGCCATTCTGTTATGGAGGGTTGCCATGTGGATAGCGACCATCTGTGCTGTTATACTTCCCGGTGCCTGTTTCCTCATGGGAACTGCCCTTCTCCTAGTGTCCTCGATCATCCACCACAGGCATGGCAGGGGAGAGTTCAGCCAGGCTACAGGATCCGGCTCAGTTAACTAGTAGCCAGTTGTAGGCTCGGCTCAAGAAAGTGTACCTGATTCACCTAGAGTGACATCAGCCAAAAAAGAGAAATATGCAGAATTAAATACATATCGAATAGCTTAAAAGAGATCAAAATACTATTTTCAGAAACAGCTGCAGAGCCATGTCTGGTCTCTCGTAATCCTGCAGTTTTTTCGACATAATAATTTGTGCATCTCAATAGCCCCAAAGAGGACTATAAGGACATTGCAATTGTGTTTGTAAATGGTCCAGATTTTTCTTGAGGTTCTTTTAGGCATTAGTAATGCCGTTTGTGTTTCAGGAACACAAGTCCAGGAACAGAGCTTTAACTGCATGGGGAAAACTAATGAAACTAAAAACATTATCTTATTCAACATACTGGTTACCTTAACAGAAAGTTTCACAACAGTATTTTCATCATAATTGTCCTATCATAGTTACCCATTCATCTCAATATCATTACTCTTCTGCACCATTGTATCAAACACAAAAATTTTTGAAGAACAAAAAATCCCACAAAATATTATAAATCCCTCCCAACACATATCCCTCCCCTTCTTCTAATACCACTCAGGTGCATGTATGGTGGCATTTTTTTCACTGTGACCCTAGGCCTACAGATTCTACTGGTTCTTTGTTGTTGGGTGGGTGCGTGTGATTAAATATTCTCAACTTTGAGATTGTCAGCAAGTCAACCCTATCCGTGTTTTTGTCAATATAAATGTGTGAGCCTGTGCCAATTGTTTGCAGTCTGAGGCGTGGATCCAGGTGGATTGTCCTGGCACCTTTACTGCAGTGTGAGGGAAGAGGAGCACCTGATATGGTGTGCTGCACTTTGGTGAGAGGTTGTTCTTTCTCTTGGACACTTTGATCAGTACCCACTGTCCAGTTTCGTACTGATGGAAGGGTCAGCTGGAAGTCGCATTAAAACAGGAAGTGTTCTACCTCCCCGCCGAAATCTACTATATGTGTATCACCCGTGAACATAATACGAGACCGCATTATCCATCGCAATGTATCCATAACATTTTTAAATATGGCATGCAAAGAGTCCAGTGTTACCTTTTTAGGTTTCAATCCAGATTAATTTGGTTAATCACCTGAATACGGCAGCCAGGTTTAACTTTTATAGTCAGTAATAAGAAAAATTCATCAGAGTTTATGTCTGATTCTGACAAATTTCTGGACCAATTAATGTCATGCTGAGGCATACAGCCCATGCCGGTTTTATGCTTCAGGTGCTGCTAATTTATGAATCATTTTTTTAATGGCACATCAGATAGAATGGGTTGACAGTGTACTGCAGGGAATGTAATAATTGTAATGCTTGCCAAGTGCAGTTTAGGGAAATAACTCAGGATCTGTGACTTCAAAGTCATGCACACTGTCACACTTTGAGTGCTTTGAGTGCGTGTAGTGTCGCCTGACAAAGACTGATAACAAAGTCGCTCCCAAAGGAAAACTAGATGGCAAATCCATAGCACGTCGGTGCAAGGGTGTTTATTGTGAAACCCAATGCAACTTGTGCCAGTATGTCGAAAATTATTACAGTGAGAAAATGTTATTACTGTTATTTACAGAGCTATCAATAGTAAGTTGATTTGCTGATTGACACTAGCAACCACACAGCACAGATAATCTCTCATACATTTATTCAAATTCTTAAAAAATACTTTAAAGTTATTCGTACAAGTTGACCATTTTGAGGTACCATAAATAAAAGTTGGTGATGACATTGCATACAGTATCAACCAATTAGTGTATATGAAATGATTAAATACATGGCATAATTACATTGTAGCAGTAAAAATATATTTTAAAAAGATTTACAAATAAAATTATCATATTTGTTTACTTGACTTTTCACGTTGCAATTTTGGAGGTCATTGAAATTGGCTTAGCAACTGATCAAAGTACCAGTGACAATTTATTTAATTGCAAATAGGCTCAAACTTTATGACCTACTTTAATTGCACTTGAAAAGGCTGTTTCATGCATTGTTTCATTTTACATGGATTCTAATAAGAAAAAAAACTCCATTGTTGGCACAGTGCTAAACCTGAAATGATGAGCCGTGATAAAAAGGAGGAATTGAGAGACATCTCAGAAAATAAAAGCGGTCTCCCATCTCACTTCACTGTTCGAATTCCGGTCCAGTGTGAGGAAGAGTTCTACTGTTGAAGACTTAAAAAGAAGTTGCAGCATTAAAGAGGGCCACTGAATGTGCAGTTTTGCATGTGGTTTTTTAATGCATTTTACATTCGTAGTTTAATTAGTTATGCATACTCTGTTTCATTGTAATATGCAAGTCACTAACAGTCCCAGGATTGCCATTTATTCACAACCAGAAGCTTGATACATACAGTCCCTGGTCTACTACTATATCCCCCCTTTCTTCATGAGACCCCTCTCACTGGAACTTAACCTCACCAGCAAGACAGGGATAACAACCACACAATGATCATTATTTTGATCAAAATGGCTAATACGTTTGTCATTAGATTGCTCTCTGTGTCAAATGTGTGTGCTCGAAGTACATTTTCAGTTATAATTGACGCTCTAGTTGTGCTTGTGCGTGATTGTAACTAGGGGTCCTATATTTTGTGGGATTATTATTTTGTGTTTTTCTTTTTTGATAATGGTCAATTTTATTTCTGATTGCGTTTAAAAAAAATAATAATCTTGCTACACTAGCAAAATTAAAAAAATACAGGACACCAGAGAGTGGAAACAGGCTGTATATAGACTAATTGGCAACTAGTACACCTGTATGTGAACAAAGCCATAGGCTCAGGCAAGTTTCCAGACTTACGATTAGGTGTTTGACGATGCGTCGCCGCAATTTATTTATTTATTAATTACTCATTTACCAGTATGTTGTTGAGTAAATGTCTTTGACATCTGCAACAAATTGATGGAATTGAGGAAGTATTTTTTTGCGAGCATGGGTGTTCATACAATTGCAGGAACCACTAAATCCTGAACACACATATGACTGTACGCGTAAAAGGGTTAATGGCCAATGTGGTTCCAGACGGATGGCCATTACAAAACCGTAAGCCCTGCCTGAACCATCTCAGCGTGTGCCAGGCCTTCTAAGTATCTTAGAGCTTCAATACTTCACATTTCAGCAGCAGGGGAGGCTAACTCTTTGTCAAACATTGATTTAAAAGTAGGCCAGGAGCCAAGGGGCTCATAGCTCTCTTGCTCCCAGCGAGAAAAACATGTTTATTTAAGAGTGAGAGGCAGGCAGATTGTCAGCAAATGTACTTTTTAGCAAAATGAAGGAAGGGTCATTCGCCTCATTAGTGAATCAACAAATAAACAGTCATTCTCTGTAAAGTAAGACGGAAAAAGGGCCTGGAAGAACCTGCTATAGGGAATAAAAAGTGAGCGGTTGAACTGTACCTTATCAGGATCACCTTCTTCAGTAGCTGGTAGAGTGGTACCATGTCTGTGGAGAACCAGGCCACACAAAGAGTTTAGTAGGTTGCACGCTATTTAAATTCCTGTGAGTCCACAGTTGTTTCTTTAGCCTTCTCAAGCATGCTGTCTGATTTTCTCATTAGGTGAGCGGCTCACCGTTGTATTTTAATGATGCAGTTCAGTCGGCTGTAGCCCTTTGGTTCAAAACAGCTTGTTGATGATAGAAGTCAAAGGAGAATAGCAAGAAGGAGGGCCTGGCTCGCAATCTCCGTTCTAGTTCATCCCAAAGGTGTTCGATAGGGTTGAGGTCAGGGCTCTGTGCGAGCCAGTCAAGTTCTTCCACACCAAGCTCATCCAACCATGCCTTTATGGACCTTGCTTTGTGCACTGGGGCACAGTCATGCTGGAACAGAAAAGAGCCTTTGTACACAAAGTTGGAAGCATAGAATTTTCCAAAATGTCTTGGTAAGCTGAGGCATTAACATTTCCCTTCAGGGGTTTAGGCGGGTGAACAGGCAAATTAAAAAGTGCAATTTGCAGCAATGTCCGGTTTCCCAAATGTAATCGGAGCTATTGACTGCACTCACGTTGCTATAAGGGTACCGAGTGAGAATTAATTTGCTTTCATTAATCGAAAGCATCATCATTCCATTAATGTCCAAATCATATGTGATGCGGACATGGTATTAACTAATGAAGTGGCTCGGTGGCCTGGGTCAACCCATGACTCCTTCATATGGAGGAACAGCAGTGTTGGGCGCAGACTTGAGGTCGGAACCGTGAGTAATCGAGACATTCTACATCAATTGCAATTGCAAGCGACGGCCGACCATGGATTTCCCCTTAAACGGTAGCTGCTCACCCCTTCCGCCAACCCACAGAGCGCAGAGGAGAGGAACTGGCATGGCCAGGCATGCGCTGTTGTGGAGCACACCATTTGCCTTCTGAAGGGAAGAATGTGCTGCCTTGATTCCTCAAGCGGAAAGCTTTTATACAAGCCTGAAAAAGTCTGCAACATTGTGAGGGTGTGTGCTGTGCTACATAATGTGGCATTCTTCCTTGACTCTGTAGGTTGTGTTGACCCCGACCTCGACCCCTATCCCCATGCGTCTGAACCAAATGCAGCTGCCGTGCGCCAGCGTGTGGATGTGATGCGTCGCTTATAAGAACAAGGTATGGAAACATAACACTATCTATTAAGTTATTCTTTCAATGTACAACTTATATCACAGAAAATATTTTTAATCTCCTTCAATTCCTCATTAATAGCGTCGATGGTGTCTCTTTGCGTCTGCAGGACTGCATCTGTGAGGACACGGAGGCTTGAGTTGCACGAGGTACAGTGGAGATGCCGGGCCTTGGCGTACTCAGCTCCTCCTCAGCTGCAGCACCACCAACTCCGCTGGAACACGCAGCAACTAAAAACAATAGCAAATGTTAATCATTTGTGTAAATAAATGTTTAAATACAACTTGAACTTTTTTTTCAAGGAACGTTTCGTTCGTATGCAACATTTTCAAGTGAATTTCACACCCCCAGGCCTTATAACAGGGCCTGGGAACCCTGGAGAGTAACCCACCAAAGTAAATCAAATCCCTGTCTTCCAGGGCTAACTATCTCGAATCACAAACTGCTGCTTGTTTCATTTAATAAAAAAAAATAAAAAAACATTTGTATGTGGGTTTTGGGTGAACACAGGAATACTCTTTATAGAAGATATGTATGAAGGGAAATTCTACTATCTTTTGAACAACGAATGACTAAATATAGTATTGTACTCTTTGGAAATACCAATTAAGAAGTTTTATGCTGACAGTAACTAAATCTCATCCTCTGACTTTGGTAACATGTATTCAGGAGCTGTTTCTGAAGTCCTGGCAATTGATAGGAGACTTCTTAAACAGGCTAGGGCTGCCAAATTGGAGGGTCTTCGGAAAGGCATGGGAAAGGAATTTTCAAGAATTCATCTCAGAAGACAGCTGGCAGAAAGTGACTGGGTCATGGCATTTGTTCTCAGGAGAAATTCAGTCGGGTTTAATACATTACAAAATAATTCATAGGTGCTATTGGAAAGTAGAATGGCCAAACTAAAACTATGGACTACTGATCTGTGCTGGTCAAGCAATAAAATGAGAAGTACATTGTTACACATGTTATATGAGTTTGAAACAACACAGAGTATGATTTTTTTAAAAACAACTTTCATGAGTAAAGTTTTATGAATTTTAGGGATTATACCTGAGGAGACATATGCCCTGAGTTGCACTCAAAACAGGATATAGGTTGATACTGGAGTCAACATCGCCCATATTTAAGGAGAGGGAAGAATTGTTAAATAGATAAGCATCAAATGAAGTGCTCCCAGGTTGTCTATGGGATGAAAAACAGAAATAATGTATATTTACAGATCTGGGGACCCGCCGTGGCCTTCTTGGATTGGGAGCTTTATTTAGTACCATCAGGTTTTCACCAATGCAACTGTATATGTATGATTTTTAATAAATACATAATAGTTATTTCATCTTGGTGACATTCCATACTCATAATTCTTTTTTTTTTCCCCCTTCCCATATATTCCGTAACAGTGAAAAAAATAAATATAAAAATCCACACTCAAATAATGATGCTTCACATTTCAGAAGAGAGAAAGTTAATCCCACCTCTCCCTCAAGCTAATTCAATTTCTCTAAACTATTTTAGTAACTAACAGTTGCACACTACATTGCACTTGCAAAGAAACCCCTTAAATCTGTTACCTCACCTGCTAGGCCCTCCAGTGGAAATGTTCATCTGAGAGGAGACAGGAATATGGGTTTTTGAAAAGCTTAGTGAAACTTGAATCAAGAACTCGGCAACGTTCATTTATAAGTCAATGCAACTGGATATAGCCGGATTCTCTTTATTTCAAAATATCATAAATTTCAATTGATTTGAATTGATGTGCCATGAAATTAAAACTCCACTTATAGGACAGGATGTACATTTAAGTACAATATGTTCTATGATGATGATTATTCATGTTCAATACTCCAGGGAATTGAATTAGCGGCGAATGCAGTTATTTATTTCTTAATCTGTTTTCACTTTTATTTTTATTTATGTATATTTATATTGAGCCACAAGACTGAAAGTGTATAAGTAGAATGTATCTTTACTTGG
>JAOYSI010073038.1:0-14728 GCA_025775065.1 Hiodon alosoides | reverse complement strand
AGTAACCTCACTGTGGGACTGCAACGCCAGGCAGGTGTACAAACACAGTAACCTCACTGTGGGACTGCAACGCCAGGCAGGCATACCAACACAGCAACTTCACTTTGGGACTGCAACGCCAGGCAGATGTACAAACACAGTAACCCCACTGTGGGACTGCAACGCCAGGCAGGTGTACAAACACGACAACTTCACTGTGGGACTGCAACACCAGGCAGGTGTACAAACACAGTAACCTCACTGTGGGACTGCAATGCCAGGCAGGTGTACAAACACAGCAACTTCACTGTAGGACTGCGACGCCAGGCAGGCTTACGGACAAACACAACTGTGGCTACTGGCTTTGGCCCACTGTAGTTACTGCATTTAAACATGGACAGACTTCAGGTTAAACCTTTTTATCCAAAAGTCCAAAATCGTTTAAACCATTTACTATTCAAATAAATGTTTTATTAGCATAAGCAGATATAAACATAGCATTTACAAAGCATAAACATGTAACACACACACAAATATACTAAGTATAACTACTGGTTTTTGAGAGATTGTAGATCAGTATGTTATGGTTTAAACTGAAAGGAGGAATCTTACCCAGATTAGGGTCATATTCACTGATGAAACGCTTTGTGAGAAACTTCACAGTCAGGGCTATGTATGAGAGAGAGAGCGAGAGAAACTTCCTGTTTACATCCAGAGAAGGGACAATCTATGCAGTACTGCAGTACTAATATATGTGGGGTCCCGAACAGGAGCATGAGAAATGTCTGGTTTACAAATGTCAGCCTTCATTTACCATCCAGGGTGACCGCTTCTCTTCCAGATTAAAAAAAAAAAAAAAAAGTATTTCCATATCTCAGAACAACTCTAAATAATTATACCATTGAATCTACAGGAATACGCGATGTTTAGATCTGAAAACAATGTCTAAAAGAAAACATTCCATGTATTCATTTCTTCAATATTGCTTCTACGTTTATGCTAGTGCCTCATGATATATTGCTGAATATAGTATTTCAGACCACGCATTCGCATTGACTTCCATCTACTACTGTATCTACGTCTCCTCTATCTGCGAATAACCCAACCTCGCGTTTGGCGTTCCGGTCACCCGTGTAATTGTTTTTCAGAAGTCCGCTTCTAATATACTACCCCGTGACCAAACGTCAGGTATGGTGTCACGTCACACCGATAGCACTACTAATGTATGGAAATGGTCATACATTAAGTTACCTGACTTTCCTGCTCCAGGTATTCCTAACATCACAATGTTGCACTCGACTTGTACACGGTCGGGAACAGAGACAATATTGCAGATCCGTCCTTTGCCAAACATCGAGGACATCCTGGATTAGAAAATACACCGGTGAGGGATTCGTTAAATCGTGTATAGTAAAGTATAATATAGGTAAAGTATAATAGCATTTTTGTTAATACGCGCGTGGAAAACGGTGTCAAATCAATGTATAAAATGAAATACTACCTTCAAAAGACTTAAACGAACTGTGAAATTATCCATGCAAAAAAAATTTGCTTCGGTAAACTACCAGATAACTGCACGTCTTACTTTTATTCAGAGTCGAGGGTCAGGTTGAGAAGTTAATTCATTAAACATTAAAATTATTACGTTAAGGATAAATCGTACACTTACATGTATAAGGTTTCCGTCTCAACCGCACAGAGATCTTCAATACACGTTCTTGTGAACTGCACGTAGTTTCAGAAGTAACTCATGTTTAATGTCTTCACGGTTACAAACTTCTGACAAGTTTGACTTTGAATAACAAAACGTTAGTCCCACTCAGACTAAATAAATGGCTTATTTTTTGTATCCCCAAACGTCTCAATCTAATAATTAATTAACAACTCTGCTGATACTTTAAGAACTTGGTAAACAACAACTACTGTCAGGTGAGCTGCTTTCGGCTCATTCCTCATGCGCGACACCAACGGAAAACTCTCTGGACGAAAAAACAGGCTCTGGACGATTTGCAGAAGAATGTTACTGCAAGCTTAGCTGTTTGATTGACTGCCAAATTCCTTCTGTCGCTCAGTTCTCTCCATTACTACGACGAAAGATGTGATATTCCCTTCATTTTTCTTAACTCGTTGGAGAGACTTTACGAGCGGGATATATTGATGTTAGATTTGAGGACAACGGGCATGGAAAATAAATCGCTCAACGCTATGTTAATAGCGCTTCGTGAAGTTATGTTGGAGATGGTCTATGCCGTCTAAATGACTAAAGACATTGCTTTGCAAAGCGTTCAGTTCACGTTTCTGTTCAAGTGTATTTTTTATGTTTATTTTATGTGTGTGTGTGTGTATATATATATATATATATATATATATATATATATATGCACACATATTTTTCTAAGAGGTGCATTCTCTCCCCCAGCAACGCGATTTCCAGTTAAGTTCAATTGTTTCAATTCTTTAGTTTCTTGTGTGCTTTTTACAAGTTCTCTTACCATCCACAATCAGCAACGATAAACGCGATGTTAAAACTGGTCACGTGATCTAGGATCGCTATCCTATCAGTACATGTTTATTTTTGATAGCCGGATTTAATGTACTTATTATGGAACCAGTATTTACTGCTTTCTGAAAGCATTCTGGGATATACAATGTCGCAAAAAAGACAAAAAGTCGAGCACTAATGCTCCCTTAAACTTGTATGAACACGTCTAGGGTGAGCTAGTTTTTTTTTATGTATGTATGCTTGTATATGTGTGTGTGTGTGTTTGTATAAATATGGTGAACTAGCAGAACAGCCATATTTTATAGTAATTTTTGTTTCCCGTCTGCATAATGAAAAATGTTCCTTATCCGTGTTTTCATAGTGAGAAATAGCATGGCATGGTAAAAAGTTTTGGTCAGCAGACAATAGACAGTTTTCTTTCGAATTCACCAGTATTTCGTATTAAGATAATGGCTGTTTTATTTAACCATATATTATAAATGGTAAAATTGTAAGTAACGCTAAATAGCTGCAGTGCTCCTATACTGTGTAGTAAATAACCAATTTAATTATAGAAATCCCATATGCCGCGGCCAATTAAACAAGGCTGAATATTTTATTCCTGCTTATGGTTTAATGGACGTGCATTTCAGCATTCTTTAGTTAACTAATTATAACTTTTTAAATACTAGCCATACCCTCTTACATTAGGGTGTCAGACTCAATGGCCACAGGGTTCTGCCAGTTGTAATTCCAACACTCTCAAGCTCCTAGACGCTTCTGTCTGATCTCTCACAGTTCCCTATACCATTCTGTCTGATCTCTCCCCAGGTCCTACACTCTTCTGGTTTTGTTTTACTGCTTTCCACACGGTTGGTTATGCCAGAAAGGGACTTGTCTTATCCTTACTGCTCTTTAAATAAGAGAAACTCTCAAGTGTCTGCTTGTTGACTCAAGATGAGAAGCCTCCGTTTGCATTCTCTAAGGACCACACTGTGAGAGCAGTGAGCACTTTGAGAAGTCACAGAAAGCCTCTTCCTGTTTTGATAACAAACAGCCGTTAATAAACCACAAGTCCCAGGAGTCTTCCTGCTGGGGAACGTTTAATGGAATGCTAAAAGGGCTTTGACTCTATAGAGACTTGCAGTGTAATACATTAACTCCATAATCATGCCCACTGGGGTTGGCTGGAGATTAAGTGGAATAAATAAATTACAGCTGATAAAACATTCAGTGATTACCATATTAACACATAAAAATAAAAATTAAAAAAGAATTAAAACTGACAGTGAACATTTCTCATAGTAATGAAAGACAGTTCAGTCACGCTACAGCAAAAGAGTTGGAAAAGTATATAAACGGTGTTAACTTGGACATCTTGCATTCCTCTATACTGAAAGAACGCAACCTAAAGATGTGTTCCCCCATGTGCTCCTCGCAAATTTCACTCTTCTGTCCTGAAAAAAATTTGTGTGGAGTTCAGTTCGCTCTGGTCCACACCTACCCTGACACGCCTTGCGCAACGAGACCCATCAAATATACTGTGGCGCTATCATAATGGGAAAAAATTATTGTCTGGTTTCCTGGTTAACCATCACAGGAAAATGGCTCTTTTCATGGCAGATTAACCCTTAACTCCTAACCCAGATTAGCATTGGATGGCGGAAAATCTGAAGGAGCACTATCCAGTTATTACCACTGAATGTTTTATTTAATCAATTGGTAGGTGAAACTTTCATTCTACGTTTATAGCTAATGTAAGTGATTCCATACATTCACGTGACTGAATGAAGCATATTCACGCAGAGAAGATGAGTGTAGCCCAGTTTAAAAGATCAATGTCTTATAAAGCTGGCTAATTAATTTCTGCACCCGGCACGACACCGGAAGGCAGGCGAGGGAGCTCATGGTCCAAGCAGGTGGACGTCCACCCGTCGGGTTATAGCAAGAGGGACGCCCCAGCTTCAGGCCTCCCGTGTCATCAGCTCCTCCAAGGCTCTCTCTCGGTGGTTCTCGTGGACCAGCAGAACCTCTTTGATGGCACTCTGCTGGAAGCCCATCTCGTTGAACTGTGTTAAGAGGCAAAGGAATTCGGCAGCCTGGGAGGGACAAGAAGGACAGACTCAGGTCAGTGTCCCGTGCCTCTCAGACAAACGCCTTAAAAAAGGGGAGACCCAACCGAACAGCAGGCAAGAACTTAATGTCAGACTGGCCAGTTTTAAAGGGGCAGGACACAGTTTGGGAGTGAAACCTGGGAGAAATGCCCATGTTTAAATGGAGATAAATCCTGAATCACCAGAACAAGTCTAGATAAGCTTTAAATATGTATTGATGTGGACACTTCCCATAGTGCTGAAAGCTAAAGGTTCCCCTGACGTGTGACAGGTGGGCATGTTTCTCCCTGGGTTCTTGTCGTCAGTGATAAAGCCTGAGAAATGGAGGCCCATGTGGCCCACATGGTCTGTGTTGGCGGCCTACCTTCGTCTCGCAGTTCTGGAACATTTCTAGGGCCTCCTCCACCTGGGCTTCGTCATAGCCAAGGTCACACAACCGGTTGCAGGCCACCAGGTAGCCCAAGATCTGCAGGTGTTTAGAGGTCATCAGGTTAATTCTCTGGCCAGTTTGAAAACACAACTTTGCCAAAAGTCTGGCCTAAACCCGACCAATGTTTAAACAATGTGAGAAGTAGCTGTTTCCTTTGTTTTCCACCCTGCAGTCTCCGCTGAGGATGGTCCTGGTGTCACCTTTAACCAGGCATCATGCGTAACGCCAGAATCTGATTGATCACACAGGAGAGACGTAATTTTCTGACAAATGGAAGAGCGAGTTGAAGGTAGTTCAATGAGCCCTAGTGGCACAGCTGTGAAACAAGGATCCAATAAACACTACTCAGCAGGCAAAACAGGATGCTCCAGCGAGGCATGTTCTTCCCTGAGAACTGCTGTGCGGAGAACCAGACTGTAAATATGAGTTTGTGGAAACTTCAGGAATCTGATAGTTTTCATAGACAACTAACGTCACATCCAGGGAGCTATGTCCAGATGGCCCCTCTCTAAGTGAAAGCCAGCACTGAGGATAGCGCAGACAGCTGGGGACGGTGTGTTTAGGGAAGAACTGGCAGCAGTTTGAAAGTTTTCGTGACTTACTGCCAACCCCCTGCATGCACTCATTTCCTAAAAATACAGCTGTTTATCATTAAGTAAAGAAAAGCAAAATAATTATAATCGATTCAATATGATGAATTATGTTGGATTAGAGATGGGAAGAGGAGACACAATACTATTTCAGAGAAAGCTCTCGAGACCAAGGTATCGCTCCAAGCTGGGGGCTGCCCTCTTGTGCACCCACCCCCACCCCAGCCAACCCTGCCTATCCCATGCTTCATCTGTGGAGTGCAATGCGTTAAGCATCCTCCATATGTCGTCACATCCCGGTAATTTCTCCACTTAGATTAATCTGACTACTTCTATGACCCACCTGCTCTGGGCTCTGCCGACCGGTCTTCTGCAGAGCCATGATGGCAGTGCGCAGGGAGTAGCCCTGGTCTGTAATAGCCTCCAGCAGCTCCCTCTCCTCCTGGCTGAGTGCAGATAGCAGCTCCGCTGAGGAGTCCTGGAGTGGAGTGTGGGAACCCTGTGGCCAGGCCACCGAGTGTGGGGGTGGGAGGCAGGAGCAGGGGCCCGGGGACTGTGGAGTACACAACACCGGGTCAGGACCCTGGTCCTCGGGCAAAGTGCATTCTGGGAGGGGAGCTGCGAGCTGCGAGCTGCAACCTCCCCCCATCATCTAATGTGCTTCTGCTTGTAAACCTCACCCAGCTGAACAAACTACTCAGCATTATACCATTTCAGTTTGTTATGCACAGAATACATTAGTTGTAAGTAAATAAACACTATTCATAACAGATTAACAATCTTTTAATTTTTTTTTATAACCAGGGAGAATTACACAAAAACTACACTATTACAGCTTCTACTCATATCAGACAAAAATCCTAACCTTCCTCGTCTTTTTTCGTGGGTTGCACACCTAAGAATTAAGTTTCTGGTTAATCGCACACATTTAGGTTTTCTGTAATCAGTGTTTCTGTTTCAATAATAGCCTAGTAATTAATTAGCGAATTGACTAAGCTGGGTGTCTGTTCGGTATGCTTTCCTCTGTAGTAACATTAGTTCTAGGGGTTGTGGGTAATGTCCTACCGGCGCTGCGGGTTTGCGACTCTTGCTGGGGATGTGTCCCGCTGTTGATGGCCTGGGTGGCGGGAGGCTGGTCGGGGAGAAGCAGGTTGGCTGTGGAGTGAGCGAGTGTCTGCGGCTAACGCTGGCCTGCAGGTGGGGTTTTCTCTTCGGATGCCTCTGGCCCTTGCACTGAGGGCTGCCAGCCCTGGAGGGCTGTGGCGACCTCCTGGAATCCGGGAAGACGGACGGTGAGCCCGGCCTGAGGCGAGCGAGTCCGCATGGCGACGAGGAGCCGAGCAGGTGAGGGGAGGAGCCATGTCTGAAGGCTTTCAGCATGGGCGCCTGGTCCCCCGGCCATGGGCTGCGCCTGCCCTGAGCGTTGTCCTCAGAGGGGGAGCCCTCGTCGTCCTCCGAGTAGCCGTCCTCGCCCTCTGAGTCGGAGATGATGAACTTGACCCTAGGGTGCAGGCAGCGCAGGTCGGCAGTGTTCAGGCTGTGACTCCTCTGGCGTGGGCCAGGTTCCCAGAGGTCACTGTTCCGCCGGCTCTCCTGGGGGCTGTTGAACATCAGCCAATAAGGGGGGCAGGACGGTGGAGGCCCACAGGGCAGGTATACTGGCGCTGGCCATGTTGCCCCAGGGTTGCCTCCCAGCAGTCCTGCCAAAACACCCTTCTCCAGGCTGAACTCATACTGCCGAAGACAGAGGACACAAAAAACGGCCCACCAGCCATGCATCATGAGTTTAAAACGCTCTCTGGTCTCATGTCCAACAGCTTAAAAGGGTCATACAGCAAAATATCTGTGTGTAAACCAAGCATGTGTAAATACGTCTGTCTGTGTGTGCATCTGTGTGTGCGCGAGAGTGAATTGGGAATTTCTGGGTTCTCACCTCCGTCTCGCGCAGGATCTTGAGGTAATCGGGACCGGTGGGCTCTGGGGCTGAAAGCAGCTCGGCCTCCTCTGGAGGAGCCTCTGGAGAGTCTGTGGGGATCCTGAAGGGAACCTCGTCCAGGCTGTTCATTCTGCCCCGCAGAGGTGGACAGAAATACAGACAACTCTCCATAGGGGTGCTAATGCTTTTCATTAGCTGGCAACACTGTTCCAACTCTGGTCCTCTGAGGGACCACTGACACTCGACACGCATCACTGCTCAGACACATAGATGGCCGAGCTGCACAGACTCTCGACCCTAGACCCTCAAGGTTAATTATGTATATGAAGACTGGCTAAAAAACAGGGATAATTAATCACTTTGCAGAATGTAAATTTCTTCAGTTCTGACTCCACTAAAAAGACTGACATGACCATTAACAACACACAGCTAAATCAGGGTGTAAAAATACTCAGTATTGGCAATGGGTAGAATGTTCTCTATTCCAGTAGACCCTACTGTGGGTACACTATTCTCTATTCCAGTAGACCCTGCTGTAGATAGACTCTTCTCTACTTCAGTAGACCCAGTCGACAGAATATTCTTTCTCCCATTGCATGCGGTTAAAGGCACTCACCTGTATCTCTGTAGAGCGAGCGTCTCCACTCAGGCCAATGGGAGAGTGAGTCCACAGACGCTTCGCCGATTACCCTTTAGGCCATCCAACGTAGCTGATCTCACCTGCTAATTCCTTCCTTAATTTAATTCCTAAAACTTTAAGCTAATTATATAACCCTCTGACATCTTGTTTTTACCAGCAAGCACACATGGACAGACTACAGAAACACTGTCTCTCCCATAGAGCTGTGGCCTGATACGTAGTTACCTCAGTTGCACTATTCATGTAAAATACGTCAAACGTAAGGGAAGTAACCCTACATGAGGTAGTCTACTAGGTAGATGTACACTCTTAAACATGCTTGTTTAATAACATCTCTCAATGTGTTTTTTTCATGCAATGAGTTATTACATTTAATGATAATGTTAATAATAATAATAATTATCCAAGGGGAAAACATAAATACATTTTACGGCCTGATAAAGAACTGTACTGAACATGTTTTCTTTGTTTTTGTAATCTCTAGGTCTGCTTGCCGAGTCTCATCCATGCAACGTGACAGCAGGAAACCGGGATTAGAGGATCGCTGATCTAACGGAAAGCAGCAGTACATGCCCACAAAGGTTATCACAGGCTCTGAGGTGATTAGACAACCCACCGTGACCTGGCTGGATAGTGAAATTTAATTCACATTTAAGTTTTCATTGGAATATTTAAGCTTAGTTTGTGTTTTGTGTTGAGATTTAAGACTGAAATTATGACATATAGATTGAGAGTTAACTGTTGTTACTAACATTGAAAAACGAGTGAACTCAACCCAAGTTACTGCGAGGAAAGGCCGCCCTCTGCTGACAAGTAACGACACTGCAGTGGGTTAACCAGTTTATATTCAGCATGGCGTCCTTTACAACGGAATGAACGTGCTTGGCACGCTTCGTCAGCACGGGAGGTGTATAAGAAAGTCGTTACCCTCTCGTACCGTCCCACTTGAGTGTGGAGTTCCCACTTACTTCTTTAGGAAGTGCTAGTTAAGATACTTTTAGATAACCACTTGCTCTTACACAATGAAGGCCTAAATGATATTTAGTAAATCTCAACAATGGCAAACCCCAGAACCACAGCTGGTTTTGGGAAGATGAATGTGGCTTTCAGCTCTCCTGGGGGTCAATATTTAGCATTTATTATGTTATTTCAGGCAATGATACCATTCAAATTTAAACAGAATATTCAAATCAAAATCTTTTTGTTTCCCTGGAGTGTGCCTCCAGGCCATTTATTTCAAAATGTTTCTAGCCATGCGTACATACTCCTCCTAAAGTAACAACGAAAATCCCTTTTTTTCAGCCTCAAAATTTGTGATTTCGACAGCTAAAAACCTACTTTTTGTTCTATACAGTGTGCTGGTTTGTGTTCATAATGACCTGTCAGTTTTGAGGATCGATACGTCACGTTACGTTACCTTTATAATTAATTTGATTAAAACAACCTTCACGTCTGTAAACTGCCTTCACTTTCAGGGTAAAGAAAATGGCAATGAAAAGATGTTGAGAGTAAGTTGGTACACGGGAGAATCGGAACAAAACAAAGACTTGCTGTGTGTAATACAATCCCATAAATCCTCTTTTGGTACCCAAACCATTTCTGACCAAAAAAAAACTTCAGCTTGTAAATGCAATATAAAAAAAATCACACATTCAGCTGTCTTGCAAAAAAATTAAAATGTAAAGATCACTTGGTCAGGTGAAAACATGTACTTATGTAGGAAGAGCTCCGCTCTTGTGTATGGAAACGAATAGCTTCTGGTTGGGGGTCCCATCGTCCACTTTTATCACGCTTCCTTGGCTGAGAGAAATCCATGACTTGATTGATTGACTGAAAGACGAGGTTTAAATCTGGAGTTGTGGAGAGCACCTCAGTTGTTGGCTGCGTCTGCCTGCCGTGGCCAGTTCTCCTCGTCAATTCCAGTCTCGTAGTCTTCGTCTGCGGATTCCTTTGCGGGCGCCCTAGAGACGAAACGGAAGGTGGCAGGTGAGGTGGAACGTTTAGGCCCACAGACCTCAGCTTGTCGGGCGAACCCGCAAACGTGCGTGGATGTGCCGGTACTTGCCTCATGTAACGTGGGAGAGCCTTGCCCTGAACTACATCTTTATTCAGTTCGACTGCGAAGATGTCGGAATGTGGAACCTCAAACATGGGTTCCAGCAGCAATTTCTCCTGTGGAAGGAGACGGCACATGTGTCAGCCTCACGTGTGGAGTTGCAGGAGACAACTTTTCGACACATGTCAATTACACTCACCATGATGGACCTCAGGCCGCGCGCCCCCGTCCTCCTCTCCAGGGCCAGCCGGGCGATGGCTCGAAGGGCGTCTGGGGTCATACTGAGTTCACACTGAAAACAGAATTCATGACATCTGAAAAGACAGATGCATGCACGCACGCAGACGCAGGAGTATGTACAGACACCTACACACACTCAGACAGACGACAGATGCACACTCACACACAGCCCCCCTCTCAGGTGAGCACTCACCTTGTCCATGCTGAACAGGGCCTGGTATTGGGGAACCACAGCGTTTCTAGGCTCAGTCAGAATGCGCACCAGCATCTCCTCATCCAGGCTGTGCAGGGGCACCACTATGGGCAGGCGGCCCACAAACTCGGGGATCATGCCGAACTCGATAAGGTCCCGCCCCTCCACCAGCCGCAGCAGCCGATCCCGCCCCTCCATCTCCTGCACCGCATCCTGCTCCCCGCTGCTGTTAGCCAGATCGGCCGCCGCCGCTGCCCGTCGCCCCTGCCCAAGGTTCGAGGGCGTGCCAAAGCCCAGGTACTGCGCCCACAGAAACAGAGCCGTCACTAACAGAACTGTGCGACGCCCTCCCCGGGGGGGGTTTCAGACATCAGCCTACCTTCTCGTTTTTTCGCCGGCTGATGATGCGGTCAAGCCCGTTGAAGGCGCCGGAGGCCACAAACAGGATGTTGGTAGTGTCCACTTGCACCGTCTCGCCCCTCAGCTTACGGGAGTTTTTCTCTGGGACATTGACAATGGTTCCCTCCAGTAGCTTGAGTAAACCCTGGTGGAGGACAGACAGAGGTCCGTGAGACCCAACCAAGGCACAGAACCAAGCCAGTCAATTCACACATCACCAAGTGTCCTCAGAGTAAAATGCTGCGTGTGAGTCAACATATGTACGCCAGCTACACCCCTCCTTCGCCCACCTGCTGGACCCCTTCTCCGCCCACATCGCGTAACTGATGGATCCCTGGCACGCTGCCGATCTTGTCAACTTCGTCCAGGAAGACGATGCCTGTGAAGAGAACCTCCATTTCAACACTGGCCTCTGCATTTCTCTTCCTTAAAAAGTAAGGCTTATGTACGCTGCTCGGGCTGATTACGAGCGTTATTACGCCTGGTCATGCACTACAAAGAAGCAGTAAACATTGAGGGGAAAATGTTGGACTTCCCATCACCCACCCTGCTGTGCCTTCTCCACCACGTAGTTAGCATCCTGCAGCAGCTTGGCGATGACCGACTCAATGTCCTCACCCACGTACCCTGCCTGGGTCAGCGTGGTGCAGTCACAGATGGCGAAGGGAACATCCAGGCATTTGGCCAGGGTCTGAGCCAGCAGTGTTTTCCCTTTCAAGGCCACCACAGGACAAATAACCATAAACATCCCCAAAAAATACAGAGAAATTAAGATTGCCACATGTTCTGATCCATCACAAAACCCCCAGACCCCACACCCCCTCACCGGAGCCGGTCGGGCCCAACAGCACAATGTTGCTCTTCTCGAGTCTGATTTCACTGTGGACAGAGTCCAGGACTTCGCCCCCCCTCTTCTCCTGGGGGGTCTGCTGGTTCACCTGCTGCTGCACACTCGCCCCCAGTGCATTGCCATGGGGACTGATCCCTGCGATCTGCAGCAGCTCTGAAATCAAAAAAGTTAGACATTAACAACCTGACCAGACCAAGAAAACTGATCTTCCATTAGAGCCAGGCCTCACAACCGAGGCTAGCAGGACACGCCCTCACCTCCATTCAACCCAAAGCAGACACGCCTGCACTGATCCCACTCAGCCCATAGGGGACACGCCCTCACCCCCACTCAGCCCAAAGGGGACCCGCCCTCACCCCAAAGCACATCACCCTCACCTCCACTCAGGCCAAAGCAGTGACGCCTACACTAATCCCACTCAGGCCTACCATTGCAAAAAAGGATTTTAAAGGAGAGCACACGGCTTTGTTCAGCAATGGCCCCTTTACAAAGGTGAAAAAAACCAAACAGCTGCACAGTTATCAGGGCTGAACGCACAGCGGCTGGGCTGTTTCAGCCCCGAGCACTAGCCTGTCAGAACGGTTTAACAGCTAGGCCAGCATACTTCATCTTTCACACCAGGGCTAAGCCTGCACAAGATACACACCAAAACATCCTTACTTTAAAAGTGTCATTACTCCTCCACTGGAAAACTGTACTGAGCAACATAATCGGCAACTGGCCACATCCCGTACACAGGAAGTAAAAAAACGCCCATAATCTTTGAGTATACATCATTTAAGGTGGCTTACCCCATTCACACACATTCTTGTTTGAAAAGGACAGATAATGCTACCTTCATGTAAATGTACAGATTACTCGTAGAATGAAATATTCAAAAGCACTACAAGGGTTTGTAGAGTTCTAGTTTTTATGGGAACAGGCCAGAGATACAAAACTATTAGATTATTATCCAACCAATAGGCAGGTACAGCCTTAAAGTGGGACACATGGCCCAGGTCACTGTCTGCACGGGGTGGGGGGAGGGGAGGGTGCACCACAGGAGTGAAATACCACGGTAAAGTACCTCATTGTGCAAAAAATATTTTTATATATAGCCCATACTGTACGTGCAAAGTCCCTGGGGTTTTTCAGTATTAGTTTTTTAATAGTTATTTATCTGCCATAGCATTTGCATATTAGCATTAGTGGACAATAATGCTGCCTGGAACAGGATCTTGGCATTTGTACAACTGAAAAATCAAAAGTCCTAAAAGTAGAAGCAAGAACAGCAGCGCAGTCTAACCCATGGGAGGGTTAAGCTGTTAGACTTCCCAAACGGCCAATGATGATGTATGGACCAGAAATATCGTTGGTTGCTGGTCTCTGGACTGCTGGGCACATCAGGAATATGTGTTATGGGTACGAGGAATGTATGTGTGGCGTATGAGGAATTGTCACTTACTTGTAAATCTGTACTCATCCTCCCGTCTTCGTATCTCAAGCTCTACAGAAAGAGGATGACAGTTATGTCAACAGGCCTCCACCAAATTGGCAGTACGGATCCGCAGGAAGTGGCAGCCCCGCACGGGGATTGTGAAATGCGCAAAGCTGTTCTTGCTCCAGTAGCGGCTGTGATCGCAGCATACAGGAGACACGGTAGGCACTAACCATACCGCTGTACACGTGACAGCCATTGTACAAATGCCAAACAAATACCAGACATATTCCTTTAAAGCAGGGATGAAACTCTGGTCCTGGAGGGCTTGAGGGGTTTTCAAGCTGACAATTATCACAATTATCAAATGATTTACACTGATTTTCATCTGGAAAGAATTTCTATTCCAAATAATTAAACCAATTAAACAACTAAATGTTGAGTTTAAACTCAATCTAGAGCCAACCGGCCACATGCAGGCAATATACCAATTGTGTTGGGTTTCCTCTCTATGGTTTCTCTGTAAAGAAACTAAATTCCCGCAAACCACTGCTCTCCGCTCCAGGTCTTGGGAAGCTTCCTATTGATAGCCAATTATAATAACCCAGGACAATTATAAATACCACAGTCAAGGGCCCTCCATGATTGAACCAACCTCTTGGCGTCAGCGAGGCCTGCTTCTCCACTTCAACCTGCTGCCTGGAAGAAGCTGGGATGTTGTTGTAAATGCGCTTGTAGTGGTTGTACACGGCCACGGCCAGCACCTTCTTGGCGTGGGACTGGCCTACAACGTACTTATCCAGGTAGGCATAGATCTATGAGACACAGATTAACATGTTTCCCCATTACGATCTAGCCTAGCCACTTAATGCCAGCAGACGAGCAGTGTTGGGATTTTTACAGACAAACCGAACAATTTGAAATACATGATTGAAGCGAATATTCACTCATCATATAGCACAAATTCTGAAGAAATTTGTGGCAACTTCAATCATCTGGACACGCCTGAATTTCACCCTGTAATTAGGTTTCTGGGTTATCCCATGCCCCTGGGAGGGGCCTCCACGTCAAAACATACCTTTTTCGGCGGCGGAGGTGGTTTTTGTTGGAAGGCCAGTTTAACAGCTTCAGCGGCCGACTCCGGCTCTTTGTTCAAACTCTTCTTGGAGTCGGCCTCTGAGAGCACCACGAAAAAGTGGTGGCACTTCTCGCACTTCACAAAGCGCGTGGATGCTGGTCAGGTGACCGAGGAGGAAAGAAATGTAAGCGTTAAATGCACTGAATGGCTATACGAGTAAAGACACAGAACTGGTGGTCTAATGTTGGCCTGTGGGGGGGGGGGGGGGGGGGGGGGGGGGGGGGGGGGGGGGGGGGGGGGGGGGGGGGGGGGGGGGGGGGGGGG
>JAOYSI010073037.1:0-20529 GCA_025775065.1 Hiodon alosoides | reverse complement strand
CACACACACACACACACACACACACACACACACACACACACACACACACACAACACACACACACACACACACACAAAAACACACACAAACCCAAACGCATACACACGCACGAATACACGCACACACACACACACACACACAAACACACACAAAAACACACACAAACCCAAACACATACACACACACGAATACACGCACACACACGAATGTGTACAAACAAACACATGCAAACACATACATGCTCACAGTCTTACAAACAGTCACTCACACACTCACAAATGCACAAATACATACACACTCTTTCTAGACATTTACTCCATTCATCTTGTGACAAGAACCAACAAATACAAAGAGTCTTCATATGTGTATATATATTTATACACACACACACACACAGTATAACGGGACATGGAAAACTGGCACGATCAAACAATACATCCTTTCAGAACAGGACGAAAAGAATGGCCTTTCAGAAAATGTTGTCTCTCCTCCAGCTGACTGTTGATAGACTTCTCATAGCATCCTTGGCAGTAATTAATGAGTTCTCTTAAAGATGCACCACTCCTCTTCACACAGCCTAGGGTGACATATCCCTGTAACACGGTAGACAAATTCCTTAACTTGGGACTAATTTGATCACAGATAGCATACCCGCCCTTGGTTTGGCAAGTGCACACTAATGCTAGAGCACATACAGTAGATCTACATGACTAGATGACTCAATGCTTTTTTATATAGATTTTTTTATATTAAGACCAAAAAATACCACTCAGCCGAAAGAAAATAAATGTGGAATATTTCATTTTTGCTCAGAGAAAATGGAAATAAGCTCACACAAAACAGAAACAACTCTGCATGTTCAAAACAGATATTCCATACCAACAATGATCCCAGGCAGACTAAGGGCTAAGTCCATGTCCTTGACTAGTCATCGCAATCTCCAGATCTCAGTCCATGTCATTCTCCAGACCTCCAGTCCGTGTCAATCCCCAGATCTCCAATCCATGTCAATCTCTAGATCTCCAGTCCATGTCAATCTCCAGATCTCCAATCCATGTCAATCTCCAGATCTCCAATCCATGTCAATCTCCAGATCTCCAGTCCATGTCAATATCCAGACCTCAGTCCATGTCAATCTCCAGATCTCCAGTCCATTTCAATATCCAGACCTCAGTCCATGTCAATCTCCAGATCTCCAGTCCATTTCAATATCCAGACCTCAGTCCATGTCAATCTCCAGATCGCCAGTCCATTTCAATATCCAGACCTCAGTCCATGTCAATCTCCAGATCTCAGTCCATTTCAATCGCCAGACCTCAGTCAATTTCAATCTCCAAACGTCCTTTTCATGTTAATCTCAAAACCTCAGTCCAATTCAACATATGTGGTTTGAACTCAAGAAAATATGGTGGAGTAGAAAAGATTTCAGCAGACAAATGGTCAACAATCCTTAGTGAAAAGGTAATCAACATGACAACCCAATAATACTAGAGGAAGCGTATTCTTACTGTGATCAAAATGTGGATGTGAAACGTACTGACTGTAGGGGTTTGAATAATTATGTTTGTGACTTTTTAGCTCTCACAATTCTCTGCATGTTTCTCTTTCTGAATTGCTTGTGTTACCATTAAGCTTCTTTTCAGTTCATGAGAGCAAAAACAAAATAGTCCACAATAATTTTCTTTCTATGGAGTAAACTATATATTTCTTTCATAAGGATGCCTGTCCAGCGGTTTTGTTGTTAGTGATTTCATCGTTAGTGATTTTTCTCTCCTAGCTGTGATTCTGATGAGTGGAGTGCGATGTACAACTATTTAGTGCCCACCTCCCCACCCCACCCCGCCCCCCTTCAGCCCCCCAGCTTCATTTTATTTTTCATGAAGTCAGTGGAACGAGCAAAGATGCCATAAAATGTCAGCCAGGGCTCCCCACTGTGTTGGGGAAGCGAGAGATGACATATTGAAGCTCTTTAGAGCCAAGCTGCTGTTTAATGAGCTTTAATGTGGCACTGGTTCTAAATGGGAGGCCCCGGTGAGTTCCACAACCCGCCCAAACCTCACTCCGGTGTGACAGCTGGAGAGGGAAACATCCGCCGTTCCCACAGCACATACACCTCCTCTGGCAGCGATGTTTGTCGCATTGAGTGCCTGTGTCTGTGTGTGTGTGTGCAGTCACTAGGGATTGTGTGAATGGGCTGCAGTTTCCCTGCACCCCCCCCCCCATTATTTTGGTAGAAGATCCCGGAGATTGGAAGCACACCACCGTCCTTGCCAGTGCCAGCAGTTTAGAAATGGTGTTTGCTTTCTCAATTCATCGCTGACTGATTGCGTGACCCCGAGGCAAATCTTCCTGCCATGGGTTTGCTCAGCTGGTAAATGAGAACAAGCAGTCCAACTTTATAAACTGTGAAGCCTGCCCTATCGGCCTAAGGCCCTCAATCCATTCCTCAAACATTAATGCGAGCAGACGAGCTCGTGAGGGAACGGCCATGTGACCACATTAGTGAGCTGTCTCTCGGAATGTTAATGACACACACGCCAATCTTTAATGTTAAATGATCGCTGATGACATTAACAGAGCGTGTTCTGTTGAATGATTTACGTTGTGGAATGAAAAGAATTTTGCCGGTCGTACGCAGTGGTAATGCGTTATCCCTGTGGATTGGCATTTTTCTGTGATGTGGCACATCTTCACAGGCACTTTACACAGTGGAGACGAGCGGTGTCAAAGTGCATCACACACTTTGGAAAAAAGTTGCTTCTGATAATTCAGGATTCTGATGTGCTGGGACAGGCTTTCTTTCTGTTACCAGTCGGTACACAGCATATTATTTAATATTACATTTTGAGCAGAATCAATGTAATAGCACATATAAATTCATACTTAATTAATCATTGCCGAGACACAGCTATTGCACACATGCAGCAGCAGAACTTTGCCTGACCTTCAATAAATATTAATTATAAATGAGTCAGGAAGGGAAAAAAATGTTTAAGATAAACTCACGCTCGTTTATTCATTGACAATAAATATTTTATGATTAACTTTAAAAGAAAACATATGTAAACATGCAGAAACAAAGTGTGAAATATTGAAGTAACATTTTCCTGAATGTTTCAGCCCAGATTTCAGGGCAGGTCTCTTAGCCTTTAGCTTTTGTTGCGGCGGATTTCTTGATTAATAATGATCTTCACCCATTGTGTTCGCCCCTCGTTTGTTTCTCGGTTATTTTATTTAGTGTGTGATCTAGCACAGCTGTCACTCATCTCCGGGCCCAACTGACCTCTGTTCTGTTCACTGCATTTCCCGACGGTGCTGCTTCTGCAATTAAAGAAATGAACACAATAAGAGAGACAGAGGGGGAAGTTCAATGCCTGTCTATGGCTGAGAGCAAAGGGGCTTTCTACACTCTTTATTTATTCTCCCACTTTAATTTGGAGGGGACAGATAGAGTGATTGAGTGGCTCGTGTTGAAATGAAAACACCCCCCCCCCCCCCTAGATTGGCTGGAAGTGTCTTCGTGTCCCTGAGAGGAGTTCTGTGCACGACTTGGTTCTCCGTTTACGCTCATTATAGTTCACACAGGAAGATAGGCACGTTAATGGGAAGAGTGGAGGTGGGGGGGGGGGGGGGTTGCAATCTGTTTGTTGTTGCCTCCATTGGAGGAACCTGGTTTGATAAACTGCCATATTCTCATCTTTGCATGTCATAAAGTTCATGCTGTGAAATGCTTATGAGTAATTTCCTGAATGCCACTGCTCGCTCTGGCTTCTGATAAATGTAGTCATTAAGACGGCGCATTGTGATCCTGGCTCCCGGCGAAATTCTGCAGTTTACTAAACAGCGTGTTGTCTTTGGGGATGCGAGCAGATAAAACATTATGCCTCTTCCTGAGATGTATCGGGGGCTTGATGTGTTTGGAGGGTAGAAAGCATTACAGCTTGGCTCCAGGAGCAGAAAACATCAGAAGGCCTCTCTGTCTCCCTCCGTGACTGGGAGACAGTGCTGTCGACGCAGGATGCTGGATACAATCCCTACGGCAACCACTCATCGGGCAAAGAACAAAAGTTAAAATTACTGTTCAATTGTATTTCTTTAACGTTGTTAAGGTATGTCTTTTATATAGATTTTATCAAATGGTTTGTTTGCTGTGTCAGCTGTACCAGTGGTCAATACACATATGCATACACACACACACACACACACACTCACACAGGTAAACGCCGGCACACACACACAAACACACACACACGCACACATACACACACACACAAATTGTATAACACACACAAATATCGATTGTGTCGATCACCAACAAGGCAGGCCAGAATTGACCCACCAACACCACAAACAGCTCAGAGGTTAAAGAGGTCACAAGATTTTATTAATTCACAGAAGTTGAGCGACATCACAGGTAAGTACAGCGCCCAACAGAAATGTTACAGACTGGCTACATTATTCCAGGTTCTTTCCTCTCCCTTCAGCCCTCGACCACGCTGCACGTAACTGCCGGAGTAAAGCCAGTTGGTGAATCCCTAATCCGGCTACCGCCCACAACCCATCCCTGGCTACCAGCGGTGGGAACCAGAGCCAGCCAAAATAAAACCTCAGGCAGACACACATACAGAAGGACAGGCATAAAGCAGCAAGTCAGCCTTTTTGTTACATTTTGCCCTTATATAGCTCCCTTTCACCTCAGTTCACCGCTCTATACTGTTTCCATGAACAGCCTGTCATTGTGAGGCACAAAATAATTAATATTTCTAAACTTAAAATCTTAAATTTTTTGTAGCTGTTATTAATTGTGTAATTGTTCCTTTTTTTTGGGGGGGGGGGTGTTCAGGAGTGACATGGGGGATGGAGAATGGTAATAGGAATTCCGGTTCCCTAATATTCTGATTCAGATTCAGGGGTTCAAAGCAGTGCTCTCAGAAGGACGTGACTTTACTTTGGGTCAGCGGAGTTTAAGTGTGATAAATTCAAAGAATCGAGAGAATGATGAGTTGCAGAAACCAGTTGTGGCTTCCTCGTTCCCCCAGGGTCACTGTGGATGATACCGGTAGTTCAGACCAAATGCAAAATTGGCCAGTCCAAATTGGGGAGACTTGACATTAACACTGATGACCCGAGTTCCTAAACATAAGCGCCTCTGCAGTACAGTACATCTCAGCAGTCCTCAACGGACCCAACGTTGTGTGGCATGAGCCCACCCGTTGAAACAGCAGTGGGTCATTAAGCACCCACAGTCGGGGATAGGGTTGGCCTTGACTTCTCGAAACGCAAAGAAGACTTGCCGTGCTTGGGGTATTGATTTTGTCTAACTTCAACTTGCCATAACTTAATCAGGTAAAAAGTGTGTGTCGAGCCCAAGCCCCTCATGCCTTTCCCATCAACGCGCAGGCTGGTTCTCTTCAGCTCAGCTGCATATGTGAAGTCTGTTCCTGACGTCAGTGAGGTCAATCAGGCAAATGTGGCCCAGCAGCTTAGATCCCATGTTAACCCGACCAGAAAAAGTCAACAGACAATAACATTGACACAAGGGCAAGGCAATAGAGTAATCATAAAAATAACAATCATTTGAAAAAATGTAATTCAATTCATCATTAAAGTATTTCTCACGACTGGGTTCGTTCTTTTTAAGCTATTATAGCCACAGACTAAAGTTTTAACATTTTGAAATAATTGCACAATTATACCTCACACAGTATGTGTCGGCTATGATAAGTTACAAAGAGACGTTTGTTCTCTCCCTCAATTCTGTAATGACAAATTAAGCAGTGCGGGAGGCGACGTTTCTGTCTGATGGACCCTCGTGGTATTCACAGTGGGATTATCTACAGGGTGGAACCATGCCTGCAGGTAATTTGCATCGGGCTAAACCTAAATCTGGAACTATAAGCAAATGGAGTACTCTTTGGGGAGGGTCAGCTGTCTTCTTCTCTGATCTTCTCTGAGTATGTTTCCGACTTTTGCATTTTACGTGTATTGTGCAAAAGGACACTTAACGCTGGAGTTGACCCACTCAACCGAGCTAAGTTGTTTTTCTTTTCGTTTTTTTATGCTTTATTTTACGATTTCGGCACAACACATCTTGATAAATAAAGGCATGCCAGGGAATAAACTTTTAAAAAGTGAAATTAACTGTCTGTGTTAATCAGTGACAGTGTCCATTTTAATTTACTTTCATTTACTACCTCACAAATGTGGCAAGCTTCTAAAACTGTCGAGAGAAACAACGTGTATTTTCTGCTCTCAGTTTTATCACATCCAATTTTTAGGGGTTGTTTTGCATTTTTTTGCAAAACATTAATTTACCCACAGAATCCATGGATGTCTTCCAGCTTCCCAAACTCTATCAGTCGTGTTTGTCCAGAGCTTCCAAAACTATGTTAAAACCGAATGATGGGAAAAAGAAATATAAGATGTGAAACTAACCAGACTCATCAGAACGTTGGTGCACTCCATCGCAAGTACAGACAATGACTGTGAGTGGTGTCCCTGCCTACCACAATATGTGAGTGCTTCATGTTGGATTTCCTGCCTTAACTGATGAGCCCTGTGTTTCAAAAAGCAAGGAGGGCACTTACGCACAGCCGCTGCTGGAAACAAACTGTTTCCCTCATTAACCGCTTTGCATGTTCTAATTCTCCCCGCCATTAAACCTCCCGTTGAATTGCCAAGCTTCATGTGAGGCGGAAACCAATTCGGAGGAAGACAGACTGAAAGCCAACTGAATTGTGGTGAAAACAACTGTGGGAGTGAAGAATAGACTGGGTCTAACCTAAGGCTTTATTTACAGCGCTTTAACACGACTGCGTTTTCCGCGTGTAAAAGCTTGGGCGAATCTTTGCGGAAACACTGCACGTTGGTGTACATATAAGAAACTTTTAAGCAGACAGAAGATGAAGTGTAAAAATTGAAAACATTGTTTATTGTTTTGTTCTTTTTTTTCCATGCTTATACAGTACTGTGCAAAAGTCTTAGGCCCCCTAGTTTTTTGACATAAATGTAGTCTTTGATGTTTATTTTTTGTCTTCTGCATTTGTGCCTCAGTAGAAAAAAATCCTTTCCCAAAAGAAGGACAAGGAGTTCTGCAACAGATGGTATGGCCTCCACAGAGCCCTGATCTCAACATCGTCGAGGCTGTCTGGGATTAAGGGGACAGACAGAAGCAAGCGAGACAGCCAAAGTCTGTAGAAAAATGCTTGAAACAATCTACCTGCCGATTGTCTTATAAAACTGCACGGCAGTGAACCTAAAATAATTGATGCGAAGGGTGGTAACACAGACAGTACTGTATTTTTCAAAATTAGTTCAATTAAATGAAAATACAATTCAGGCAAGTAATATCATATATCCATTTTACAAGCAGTGAATGGTTGAGGTACATATATCACCTCTGTTGTTTCACAAATAAATCAATGTGTGGTTTGTGTGTGTTTGTGTGTGGTTTGTGTGCGGTTTGTGTGTGTTTGTGTGCAGTTTGTGTGTGTTTGTGTGTGTTTGTGTGTGGTTTGTGTGCGGTTTGTGTGTGTTTGTGTGCAGTTTGTGTGTGTTTGTGTGCAGTTTGTGTGTGTTTGTGTGTGTTTGTGTGCAGTTTGTGTGTGTTTGTGTGTGTTTGTGTGTGGTTTGTGTGTGTTTGTGTGCAGTTTGTGTGCTTCTTTGCATGTGTGCCTGTACATCTGTCTCTGTGTGCCTCCATGCTGTATCTCAACTGCTAAAGGTTAAAATGTGTTTGTGTAAGCAAGATACAGACACGATTAAAGGAGTACCCCTCAATGTGAGGAGAGCATGAAGGATTTTCATTCTAAAGTGCAAAAGCTGGCATTGGTTTTAACTGGAATTTAACTGCTTTTAAAATATGAACTACGTCATTCTTTAGTGGAAATTAGTAATGATCATATTTAAAGTTTCCTGCAAGAATTCAGCCCCAAACAACTGCACTGGCCTCATAATGCCAAACAATAAACAATAACCACAAACAATAAGCCAGGGTATGCGAAACCACAGCCCGCTTTCAGGAAAGAAAAAAACAAAAAGACGACTTAGAAAGAGCATCTGATCCATAACAAAGCATGGCGGGCTGGTTACTGGGGCACTTAGGAAAGGATTCCCAGTTAAAATGAAGTGCACAGAAAGCACCGATAGGTTCATGCTTGACGTCTCTGAAAGTCTCATCCTCACGGGGCTTTGTATTGATTGCCCAGTTGATTAACTAAACGGGCACATTTTTCGATGGCAGCGAGAGGCTGGAGGTGACTCCACTAGTGAGGGGCCAGGCTGAGACTTGCAGTCGTGGAAAGGGGCCTTCAAGGAGGCCACCGAGCTGAACTATCGCAATGCCTTTCATTAAATAATGCGGGAAAATATATACTTCAAATGCATCAATCATTGTCGGAATATTAAGTATAAAGAGACAGTCGGGTAACACCTGCTTTTCATTTTCACTGTGGATAGACGGAACAGCAACTCAAAAAGAGCCTGAGAGCAGAGATTCAGTCCTCCTCTGTCCAACCATGCTCTCCTCCAGCTCAGCACGTTTGCCTTGGTGCCTCGGATTTCTGATCGTCCAATCCAATGGCAGCTTTTCAGGCAGGCGCCTTGAAACAGCCAATCACGCCATGGTTCTGTCATTGCTTCGGTTCCCCACCGGGGGGCCCAGCCTCAGCCCCGGATCCAAAAGCCACACAAAGCAACAAATGGTCGAGCAAATCCATTTTCCATTTTTATTCAGAGCTATATATTTGAATATATATTTTTATGTTTGAATGTGTCCTTACACGTAAGTGGGTGTGGGTGAGCATTTTTGTGTGCATGTGAATTTAAGGTTCAGTGGGAGTAAATTTGCGGATGTGAGAGTTTGGCTGTCAGTTAGTGTATAGGGGTGTATTTTTTGTGGGTGTGTGTACTGGGCTTAAATTCTGCTGGAGTTGTCTAGAGCAGAGCCCCAGTGAAGATTTGAGTCTTTCTCCTACGTTGCTCTTACGCACACCCTTTGGCTTTGACCCGGAAACCAGACATGAACAGCATAAAACATGCGTATTTACCTCAACACAGCATAAAACTCGTTGTATGGTACAGTACAAAAATATTTCCTTATCTGCCATGTTTACAATTATTTTAAAAAATAATAATAATTAAAATGGTGTTAACGCTACACTTTTCCGTTCAATGCTCCTTGCGTAACAGTAACACTTTTAAATTGAAAAAAAATGTAACAAAAAAAAAAAACCTTGAGCGTTTTATATGTATAAATGAGCGTGTGAGTGTCAGAAACAAACAAGCCATTTCAGTCTCATCTCCATCTCTATTGGTTTGATTCCAGTAAGAGACGGCAGTGAATAAAACCGAAAGCCAAATCATGAAGGGTCGTTTACACTCCACTGTTTGTGAAGTGAGGATTTGCAAACATTTTTGGTAACGGTCTGCTTCTAAATCTGGAGTGCCGCAAGGTGCCGTTCGCACACATCAGTCGCCCCACGCCCGCTGATTCTGCAGGTGTGCAGGGTCTGCAGCCCGTTTTTGCTCCGTGCATCTTACACGCCTTTGGAATTCCAGCATGGCCTCCCTTGCTGAGCTTGGCGGTGGCCTTCCGCAGTGGAAGGCAATGTTGTCGGATTAAAGGGGGGAGCCGCGGAGAGATGGGACCTGTCTGTCTTGGATTATTGATGCTGGCAGAAAATGATCAGACTCCTGCTTGATGCACCTGTTTTCCTAACGCGCCGCTGCCACTTCCAATTTCCCCGCCGGTACGTCTCAATGAGGGCCGGGCCGGGCATCTTAAACAACAGCGGGAGCATCCGCGCGTTCCAGAGCCTTCTCCAGCGGCTGCCCTGTCAGGAGCGCCGCGATCCCCGCCGCCGGCCTTTCAATCAAACTGGTGTTCCAGTGTCAGCGTGATTCCTACCTGCTGGCGTGGTAAAAGTAGATGCGAAGCGAAGTGTTATACACTCACATATCTAAACACATAGACTATTTATTCTTCTGTGCTGATATTTTTTGCAAATTGCCGTGGAGATATTCATCTCGTAAAAGAGCAGTAAACCCATATATTTCTGAAATGCCAGTAATTACATATAACAGTTGCTTTTGCGTCTTTTAACACAATTTGCATTGCAAATTTTAAAAAAAGGTTTTAAATAAGCTTTTCTCAAATTACATGTCTACATAAATTTGCTACATTCAACAGAATCTAAATTGTTTAGGTGTATACGCTACCACCGTTACTGCAACTCTTGTTCAGCTGTCTCTGCTACATTGCCAGGGTTACATGTGGTGAAACTACAGGTTTTCAATTACTGTAGTTTAAAAAGCAAATACAGTATTCAATAAGCAAATGCTGCATTAAATACAGCAAATATTAATAATAATAATAATAATTAATAATAATAATAAGAAAAGAGCAGGCTACGTTTTAAAAAAAAATATGTATTCCGATCCTTCTATTGCAAGGTGAGGAGGGTTTGTGGAAGACGTTAACATTTAAAAATATTTATTTGAATGATAACATGCTGATGCTGTCGTACCTATGGTCCATTGCATAAATTGTCAGTTTTACTAAATGTATAAATATGTGAGTATATTATATTATGTTACTTTTCATTTTGGCTGAGACTTCTTAAAGAAACTCACAACCAAAAACATGCAAATTCAGGGAATTTAACATGTAAAGATTTTTATTTTTTGTCTACAGCACAGTAGATGTGATGGGTAAAGCATGGGTTTAACAAAGTCTGACAAAACTTAACCAGCTATGGGACCCTTCACAAGAGTAGGTGTCGCCTTGCTTTGTCTATCTGGATTACAGTCCGAGACTGGCCCTTCCAAAACTCTTGGTGATTATTATATGAAAATGTGCATAGGTGCATAGCTTTTTTTGGACATTTTTGGTCAGTAGCTTTGCTCTGCATGATGTCGAAAAACCTGCCTTTCCCCATGCTAGGATTTGTATGCTAAAGAGTTCCTTTTTATACACTTGGGACTAGGCTTTGCTTCTGTGCAGAGATGGCACCTCTGAAGTTGAATCAGGATTTTGCAGATTCAGGTCATGTTATTTACCCTCTTTGACCAGGAGAGTACAGTGCGCCTGGGGTGGGTACAGATTGCTGGGTTCCTCTTAGGTTGCATGGAAGTTCTGTCCAATCCCCAGGCACTTGCATGCAAGAAGTGCCCCCCTTTTGACTGAGTGGCCAACATGGTCGAAGATCTTCATGATCGTGTGGTGAGAGAGCGGGATCACAGCAACGGGCTGAGATTCGTTAACACAGTCACTAAGAGAAGAAATGATCAGCGCAAGGTATGGTCTGCATGGTATGGTCACTTATGAACCTCTCCTGTTTAACCACAAAGGGATATCAAATATAAAATTGTGGGCCTGAAATGTGGCTAATGTGTCACACATTCCACTAAAAATCGCACTCATTCACAATTGGGTTGTAAAGTTTGCAATTTTAGGTTAAACAAACTCAAAAACTAAAAATAATCAATCTATCCATTCTTTATATTAGACTTGGTTTTTATGCATGTGTTGATCTACAACTGCTGTAATTACACTGCCTCTTGGCCAGGTCAGAATCTTAAATGAGAATCAGTTCTCAAAGCCCTTCTCTGGTTAAATAAAGTTTTGATGATGATGATGATGATGATGATGATGATGATGATGATGATGATGATGATGATGAAGACAGTGGTTATGAGGATGACGATGATGGTGATGACGACGGCGATGATGATGATGATGATGATGAAGACAATGGTGATGATGATGTTGATGACCTTGAGGGTGATGGTGATGACGATGATGATGGTGATGATGATATTATCAGCGGGATTGCTGCAATAGTATAATAGGGCAGATCTGACAACATTTTCAGAGAAGGCACAATAGGGGTTGGTGTGACTTAAAGAAAAAAAGAACTTTACAGTCACTGTTATAATTTATGTGCTCTTAAATAAGTGCATTTAAGCGGAATAATTACATATTTCTAATGTTCTACTAATGAAAGGTAAAATGTCTTATTGCATTAAAAGCAATGCTTCTCATCTGTTGGTACTATTTAATCCCTCCGGTAGTCACATACAGCCCATTTAACCGTTGAAATTGCCTTACATGTTAAACTTACTGTTTTATGCCATGTTTGGCATCCATATGACATCTTATATCTATAAATCTCGAATTGGTTTTGCACCCGGGAAGTTGTCATTGGTTCATGTATGCTGAAGCATGAAATAAACTGTAAATCCTATACAACTGTACCCTCTTATGTCCCACCCATCTTTTTACTGTACAGATTTAAGAGACCTCTCGCACTGATTCAGAACACTGCAGCCCGTGTGGTCCTCAACCAACTGAAGTTCACCCACACCTCACCTATCAAGCTCCATTGACGCAGGTCAGATCCACCACAAAATCATCACCCTCACCCACCAAGTGACCACTGGATCAGCACCAGGTAACCACTACACACTCGTTTCAACTTACATACCCACCAATTTGTCACTAGTCCTAGAGGTCTAAAAGTCTAGGGACCCCCTCTCTGCGGGGGACCATCAACTGACTCACTTTTATCCTCCCTGGCGCCTAAATTGGACTGATTTTATTACAATGGCAAGTTGTGTGGCACTTAATGCTCAGAAAATATGGCAAGTTGCTCTGGAGAAGTGCATCTGCTAAATGACTGACTTGTAGAAGCCCCCATCTCTGGGGGACTCAGAGGTAGGGTGAGCTGACAGGTGGGGAGGCAGACCTGCATCTTGTTGGTGTCCCATGGAAACAACCAGCCTCAGGGTCAGCACGAGATCAAACAGGCTTAATCACATCCAGCTGAATTCACCGGCTGAGCAGCTTTCTCTCATTACGTGCAACACAGGCTCAGGAGAGGGCCTTACTCACCAATTCCCCTCTCTCACACACTGATCTCCGCGCCATCCATTTACATGTCAGACACAGATCCAGATCAAACAGAGATCCACAGGGGTACTCTGCCTGGCTCAGCCAGTAAAGGCACTCACTCACATGGAGTGGAGATCCTGTGATCCAGAGATTGGATCGGAGGGAGTCAGCATAATTATTTATCAGCTCCTGATAAACAGCAACACATGGAGACATCTGGTGCCTCATAACATGCTGTAATATATTAGAGTAGAACTTAGCTATAAAAATAAAATAAAAAGAAAGAGATCCAAGTTAGTAGCAGCCAGAAGAAATCCTGCAGTTGTAGTATAGGATAGTGTGGTAGTTTCCTCATGCTGACTTGCAGATGGCACTCTGAAATGTTGTGGACCAACAGCCGTAGATTGTTATGTTTATAATGAAACTAAAATAGTTAATATCTAACTCAGATATTGGAATGAATATAAAATATGATGCTATGATGCTAAATAATGGGAAGCTTTTCTATTTGTTCAAAACAAAGCATTGAAACTTTAAAAAAAATATATATATATATATATATTTATATGCATATGCACAAATAGGAGGAAATGTCCGTGAGCTTATCCATTTAGTTCTGCTGACCTCCAGAATCTCCTCCTTGGATCTGATCCTGGTTAACCCTGTATTTTCATTTTTGTAAATCAGAAAAATATTAGAAAAGATTGCACAAAATATTTTGGTCAGTCAAGGGGATTGATTCATTATCATAAACTCCAAATCAATTGAATTTCTCCGACATGGAACACTTAAATTAGATATGGAGAAGCAGTGTTGACTACACAACACATCTTGAACTGGACAGAAAGTCAAAATTTAACAAGGTGTCATTGGCATTTCAGATATATCAGATTCAATTTGTGTGAGAGAGAGTAGATTGGTGTACATGTATCATTGTTTAAATCAGCTCAACACAGGCCTCGTCATTGTTTGATGATGACCTTGGTCTTTCTTCTGCTTTTCCCACCTGATGGTAGTCTCAGTCTTCTTATGGTTGATTAAGAATCGAAAGTAAATCCTCGCACAAGCTCAAATGCACACCCAAACCCTCTCTCGCACACATGTTCATACGCTCTAGAAATGTGATACCGTTAATGTATCTTTCATCTTTCAACCCACATCCTCCATCACCAGAGTTCTCATGTAATTTGATGAGATAGTTTTTTCCCAGGGATCTGAAAAATTCCCATTCCACCCGTAACCTAAATTGTTAATGGAGACAAATGTAGCTTTAAACTCTGGGAAAGCCGTTAATAGGAAACTAACAACAGATAAGTAGACCCATTTCCACAGGAAGTCGATAGGCTTTTGGACATGCCAGAAGCCCATATCTGTGAGAACTCCATTGTCATTTATTAAAAATGCAACTTCAATCTTTGCAGCATCAATGAACCATACCTTCTGAGGATTGGTACGAGCTAGTAATCATCCACAGCTACCTAGACCTCAAGTTTGGACTGTCATAATTTTTCTTCAAAGGTAAATTCATCATACCCCAAATCAAATAAATATAGGAGCCTCAAACATCAGACTGCAGAAAACAGAATGAACATATCCAAACAGAAAAGAGAGCCTGCTGGACTAGTCACTGCCGTTGCAAGACCTCCACTTGTATTCTTCTACTGTTTGTGTGGGCTTTTAATACCAGATCTCTCATTTGACTGTGGTATTTTTCCTCTTGAAAGTCTGAGGAACTTTTGCAAAACTTGGCCTTAAGTTAGAATCCTTGTTTTTAAGCAAGATGACAGAAATATAAAAATAAACTGTCTGTGTCCATGACCTCATGTGGCCACATTTGCCAGAAAGATGCCAAGCTAAATATTATCCATATGACCTCTTGGTTGCTTTAATGAATAAGACACTCCCGGGAACTGAGCAGATGATGGTGGAATTAAAGGTTCAAGGAGACTCCGCCATCTGAGAGTGTGCTCTAGTGGAAGACAGAATCTTCCTAACGATTGAGGGTTGAAAGAGTAATTTTCCTATCCATTGTGCTTCAAATGCAGTGCAGAGGAATGATCGTGCTCGGAGGGTTGGAAGCGTCACTCTCACTGTCCTTTTCTCATCACACGCTCATCGAATGTGAAACCAGTCCTTCTCAACCCATGATACTAATGCCTTGCCCAGAGAAACACTTTTTTGCATTTCTCATCATCAGAATTATTTTAGACATAAAAGGGATTTTTGAAACCCTCATTCCTTACGACATGGCTACCACAGAATACTTGAGGATCTTCGATGGAAAAAGCAATCTGCACCAAACATGACTGTCAACATCAAGCAGGAGTAATTAGCAGCTGAAGATCTTCAGAAGGTGGTGCCTTTTCATACGCTCAGCCCCTTTCCCCGGTAATAAGCCAGTTTTATTTTCCCCTGCATTTGCATTCCCTGTCACGCTGTGATAATTGTGCACCTATAATGGAGAAATTAGTCGGCCCTGAAATGAGATTCTCCAGTAAAAAGTGCCCGTCTTTTACATGGCCCAGCTCTGACAACCAGAAGCTCCACACAGAGATCTTCAGCTCCTTTTCTTTAAAACCTGCATCGAGGGCATTCTGCACAACGTTTGATGAGCGTGACCATCTTTAATAATTTCTATAATTCCTGTTTGCAGATCATCAGTTATTCAGTCTTTAAAGCGCCCCGGAATGTGGTAATACCAATCTGTTTGTCATCTGCTGCATTGTTTTTATGTTTCTTCTGATTGACCTCACCAATGTTTATTCATAACCTCTACTTTTTTGTTTTCATACCCAAACGTTTGAGCATCTGAGACTGTGGAACAGAAAGTATCTCATAAGCTACTCAGAAATGAAATTCTGCCAGATGTGGTTCTATGCCAAGGGATAAAACTTTCTTCTCCCCTCAAAGATGTATGGCTCAGCATATAGATAGACTCTGTTTCCCTCTTTTTCTACTGGCATTAGAACTGCTATGTGGAAGCCAGTCTTCTTGCGTACGTGAGGGCAAAGATGTCCCAAAAAAAGAAACAAAAAAAAATAGGCTCAGTCAATCAATATCTATTCATTTTTAATCCAGCTCTGGAATTCATTCCAGATGCCGTGTACCATCCCTTCCAGGTTTTACATGAATAATCAGGCAACTTCTAGGACAACGCGATTATTTCTGTTACCCTTTACTGGGGCAAAGTTATTGTGGATACTTTAGCATAGTAATCCGGTACTCTACTAAAGAAATGTAATTAACACTGAAGTATACAACACTTGGTTTCACCCACGGTATGGCAACAGTCAAGTTCTGATATGTTTCCTAACAATGCCAGAACTATCACTGATAGATTTCAACGGAAAATTAATTCTAATTGAAAAAAGAGAAGCCTTGAGCCTGACAGCCAGTGTGATATCTTTTTAATTACATTTATTTTCTAACCTCTAACTGGAACATGATTTGTGCAGATATAGGCACAGCTTCAATGCACTCGGTTTGCAGAATTAAATGAAAGATTTTGAAGAACATCACCCTAATTTTAAAAAGCCCTGTAGTCTGCATGGCTCTTTCCTCTGCCTGGTCGCTTCTTCCATTCAAACTTGAAACGAAAAGTTCAATGGGTTAATACTTAGTGTGATGGCAGGAATTGGTTAACGAAAACAGATGATAAAACCACTTTTCCTTATGGTATCGTTTTATCTCTCTTTTGCTCTCATACTTTTTTATTTCTTAGTAGTAGCAGTTGTGTAGTTCACCATGAGCACATGTCTCAGGAGACCTCTGCATTGCAGACTGCATAGTTGCTACAAAACTGCTGGTACTAAGAAGCACTTACCACAAAGCAATGTCTGCAAGCTGGTCTTTGATAGTGGACCCTTCATTTCATATGGATCAGAGGCAAAGAAAATCTTTTGATGTACCCTTCCAATAACATTATATTTCTCCATCCAGCCAGTCGACAGCTTGAGACCTCTGCTACCAGAGCTGAATTGCATGGAAAGAACCCTGCGCCTAGAAACAACAGTTCTTAGACAGAGAATGGGTTGTCAAGCAATGTGCTCTGTGGGGATCAATACTAAAATATAATTAAATGTCCAGTTTTTATACTGAGAAACTCCATTTCAGAACATTGGTGTTTCCTAATACCTAATGATTCTGTTATTCCCTTTTCAATGTGTCATGAAAACCTCTCAGTTAAATTATTAAGTTATCAAGCTTCATATAGACACTATCAAGGTACATAAGGCGTGTTTGTGTTTTTGTGTGTGTGTGAAGTACGTTTTGTAGCATATGCCAAGCATTAATTTCTTAAAAACGTTTCCCTCCTGTCATAAAACCTGGCATGGGCCCATTTGTGTGTTGACTACTTCTGAGGGGGGTTAATGAAGGGTGAAGCTACTCAGAATTCAGCTGTAAATGAGGATAGAGAGACCAAAACATTTCTAGCTGGAAGCCAGGGCAAGTAATTACTGGTGCTGGATTGCCAGGAAGAAAAAATGTGTGTTGAAAGATAGAGTGCCAGTCTGAGCTGTGCAGGTGAAAAGGTGATTTAAACCAGAAGCTTACAATGGAGGAAAAAAATGAAAGAGCCTATTAAGTACTTAAATACACGGTGGCTTTGGATGTGTGTGTGTGTGTGTGTGTGTGTGTGTGTGTGTGTGTGTTCATGCAAGATAAATGTGCCACAATCTTCACTAACATTACATACTTGGTGCAGCTGAGCAATCAAAGTGATGCTAAAAAAACACAGCAATGACGCAAGATGACAGAAGATGCGCGATGGTACTCCGTCTAAACGAGGGTTGTAGAAGAGAAGGCGTGCGCAGGGTATTGAGAAAGCCGTTGTCAACACACAGACACTTGGGAAGGTGGGCATCAGAGCAGAGAGTTCTGTAGGACTGTTGGATAATCGGCTCAGCTTGCAACCAGACAGAAGGGCTTTGGTCTCATCCGCGGTTCACTGTGTCTCTCTGCTCTAGCGTTCTCCTCCATAGCCCCAGCAGGTCTTCCAGATTGGCCAAGGTTGGAGAGAGAGAAGAGAAACTGCACTGGAGCTGGCTGAGAGCTCAGCTCGTCCCCATTCTCCAAGACCATTTGAGAAAAAAAACTTGAGTTCAAACCAAACGATAACAAAATAAAAATGTTGTGTTTAAGCACTGCCTCGTGCTCAGGTAAATGATTCCATAGTGCAGAGGATAACGGGAACATATCACATTAACATTATGCCCTTACAAAATCGAGACCCAGATTAGGGCGCCAACCATCCCCATCAATGTAAACAGGAGCAGCTCTTCCTCAGGAAGAAAAGAGGAAATGTGGGACACTCGGTTTGACCTCATTTGCAAGATGTCATTCGTAAGGTCATTAATGTCATAAAAATGTATGAGTTCTTGTGTGAAATGATAAAAGTTTAACAAATGTTGTTCAGCCTCCTGATCCTCCACCGTCCTGGAAATATTCATCAGATTGTTTACTTTGCTCTGCAACAAAATCATTGAGGCAACTGTTAGACAGAAACTCTTGCACCTTCCAAGACAGCCGGCCCTTTTTATATCCACCTTCAGCCTTTGACGAAGTGGATCAGCCAGTTCATCTCTTCTTCATGAGACTTTGTCTTCTCCAGGTGAATTACTCCTTCCATTTAACCTGGAGAGCCTTCCTCCTGGAACCCCATCCTCTCAAGCCACAATAGGGTCAGCCCCAGGACTCCACCAGTCTCAGATGTCAACATATGCATTACATTTCCCTGCTAAAACTCTTGCCTGACCTTTCACCCACGTAAGCTCAACACCTTTAAGTCTGGATTCAATAAATACAGCAGCTTAAATCATGAAATCAATTCCCTAATCACCAGCAGGAGACTCACGCTAGTAAAACGGATAAACTAAAATGAATCGTGAGATTGGAGATTTCTCAATGTTTACATGCTGAGAGGGGTGGGGAAGAGGAGAGTGAGGGGTAGTTACTCACAGTCACATGTTCAATAACCCTACCTTCCCATGCCTCCTGAGTGTGAAAGTGCCTGCATGGCGCACGCCCACCAGCCCCAGCCCCAGCCCCAGGTAAAAGGCAGTGGGGCCAGATGGAGCTGACGCATCCCTCCCTGTTCCCTTGACAGCGATGTGTTTACAGCCTTCACAGGCCAGCAGCACTGCGAACGTTTGGCAGACTGCAGCTGCTTCTGCACCTCACTCTGGTGATGAGCACCCTTGTTGTTTTCCGGAGAGTTCCCAGCTACGGTGATTCAGTATTCTCGTGCACTCTCAATTTATATTTCATTAACAGCTTCTCTTTTCTTGTCTTGTTGTTTTTTTTTTAAGTCACAAAAAAGCCTACAAGCCCTGTTTATTTCAACAATAAATTGATGAAATTCATCCTCAGAATTACAAATAGCTACCAATTGCTTCTGTAATTAGCAGAAGCCTTGTATTGTGAAAATGTGCGCTTGGGAGTTCAAATAACCACAGTGAGTTTTTAGAAGTTGCACATCTTCACACAAAGAAGAATTTGCAGTCAGAGTGAACAACTGAGAAATTAACAATGTGGGAATTCTGATTCCTGATCACACTGAGAATTAAATAGGGGCCACAGAGTTCGAAATTTCTTAATTAGTTTGCAGAATATGTGTAATTATTACAGAATTCTTAAATTCACTTAAGGCAGTGTTATTCTGTGTTAAGTATGTAGTTCAAGGATATCCTGAAGTAAATTCAAGCCATTAATTTGTGTTGCCTGGCCTGTATCATATTGCTGTTGAAAAACTGACCTCGAACCCTGGAAAGGTTGAGAAGTGATATCACTGAGATACACAAGGATTTGGAACAATACAATTTCAGAAGCTCAACACATAAATTTCCGTTGCAAATAGACCGCACTAAAACTGCCATGCCTGAAATAAGAGAACTGCATGCATTGTGAACTGTTATTAAGCAGCCCTTTGAACATTAACTGTCAGTTGCTAAATAAATGTTTTTTTCATGTCACATTCATGCACAGACAATTTACTCGAACGTTCAACTGTTTTAAAGGAACACTGCCAATCATCTATCACTAGCACAGTCTTGGTGTGTGCGTGTATATATATACAGTTCAAATCACTGGTTTCCCCCAGTGAACCCTGCACGGCGATGGACCCACCAACGTAACCACAAAAAACAGGGAGAGGTCATTGGGAAATATATTCTTTTAACGAGAACTTTAATCATGACTTATAATAATAAAAAGTCAAGACACAATGTTTCATTAACAGGGTTAGCTCCGTTTCCACTTCCTCTTGCTTCTCTGGTCAGGGCTGGGTGGCACATAATCTCTAAACACAGAGAAAGGTTCTATCAATGCCCAGCTGACCAACACTCAGCACGCTCATCTGTCAAGATTTTGGGGAAGCATCCGTTTAACCCCAGATGGAATTCCTCCTCTGCATTGTTTGACTCTTTTGCTGGTGTGGCTGCTGATTCCTCTTGTCCCTCCCTGTGTAGCTGTGTCACTCCAATACGCCTCTCTCTGTCCACCTTCTGCAACACTGATCTGTGTCGCTCCAACACCCCTCTCTCTGTCCACCTTCTGCACCATTGATCTGTGTCGCTCCAACACCCCTCTCTCTGTCCACCTTCTGCAACACTGATCTGTGTCGCTCCAACACCCCTCTC
>JAOYSI010073035.1:13718-29990 GCA_025775065.1 Hiodon alosoides | reverse complement strand
CAGACTCTGCACTCTGCTAGTTCACGTGAGATCCGTGCTCGAGTGACACGTCTCGTGCACCTGCTTTAACAGACTCTGCAGTCTGCTAGTTCACGTGAGATCCGTGCTCGAGTGACACGTCTCGTGCACCTGCTTTAACAGACTCTGCACTCTTTCCCCTTTCTGCATGTCTATTCTCATGCTGACAGATTCTGCTCTGACAGACGATGAATAAACACAATTACAGGAAAAACAGCATGCAGAGCTAGGCTTAGTGTAGAATAGGCGGAAAGAGTACGGCTCACTCCGGTGTTTCTCTGATAGCATTTTAACATTGTTGTGTGAATCCCATCATCACCTCACTGTGCTCTCGTTACCAGTCACCTGGCCTCACGTTACATTTGGGAGACGCCTCTTTTCAGCGGGGAAACTGCTAAACCTCATGTGTGTTTCTACCCCTCAACTTCCCGTCAAATGTTATATTTCACACCAGGTTTTCCCGTACCCGGGCTCCCCTCAGCGACTAAACCTAGTGAACAACCTTGATCCAAGCACAAAGTTTGTGGGCTGCACATTATTTCAAAGGTTATGTCAGCGAGATGGATTCTAATCAGGTTTACAGAATGGGCTGTGGCTTTAATGGGCACTGTGATCAGAAATACAGCCCAGAGTGTGTGCAGAAAGGGAGAGTTGTGCCTGTGTGGAGCCCAGCCTCCATGGACGCCTATTCTTCTACAGACTGCAGGCCTGACGGATGCCCAACCATAACTTCTTAGCTCGACGGCATCTCAAGCTGCTCACAGGCATCATTTTAAGGGGAATTTATGATTTTAATCCCAAGTACTTCACACACTTCATAAATAAGGCATGGCACATTTCTACATGTTAAACACTGAGAGTAGATGAAAAACAAAAGGTCTTAATTTATTATGTGTACAGCACGGATTCCAGTTCAGCTGTGTTCACTGGTTCTTAAGCACAATGTCACTTCCATAGGAACCATAAAAAATAGATTTAACACATGAAACATATGACTGGAGTTCAGAATAACTGAGTTCATCCTGCAGAGATCCTGCAAACTCAGTCCCTAGAGCCTAGAATATCAAATTGAGTTCTGAACCGTGTTTGAACATTTTGTACATTTTACCACAGAGATTACCAAAGATTTCCATTTGTCATCACTGATTTGACATCTACAGTGCTGCAGTATCAGTCAGCTCCATCTACAGTGCTGCAGTATCAGTCCACTCCCTCCACAGAGCTACAGTATCAGTCCACTCCCTCTACAGAGCTACAGTATCAGTCAGCTCCATCTACAGTGCTGCAGTATCAGTCAGCTCCATCTACAGTGCTGCAGTATCAGTCAGCTCCATCTACAGAGCTACAGTATCAGTCCACTCCCTCTACAGAGTTACAGTATCAGTCAGCTCCATCTACAGTGCTCAAAATGGTTAAATTGACCATAATAATAACATGCAGTTCATCACTATAACAGTGTTCAGGCAGTTAATTCAGCCAAACAATGCACAGCCCATTACTGTCTCTGTGCAAGCTATGTAGACAGACTCGTTTTAAGTACCTAACTATAATAGAACTGATACAGTCAATGCAATTATACCTCTCCACAGAGGAGGCGCTTCCACAAACTCAATGCATAGATATCTCAAAGTAAGACACTGCTAAACGTTATTAAGAATAAATTAACCGACTTGTTTGGAAGGAGATATTTGATGAATGAAGCTTATTCAGCCAATAAGCTGAATTAGGAGCAGCACGTCCAAGAACATCACAGAATACTTCAATTTTCTTTACAAATTAGTACGGGACGTGTAGCTTTCTCATCGTCCTGAAGTAAAACCCCAGTTGGAAAACTACACATTAGTGAATCTGTTCCAGGTTTTATTACGTTTTATACGCCGAGTTCCAACCGGGTAATTTCCCTCAATACCTATAGAAGGGAAAACGGAGAATGACTTCCTGTCGTTACTTGGTCTTTGGTATGATACCATCTATTCATTAACCCGGTATTTCATATATCTAATTAAAAGGGAATGCGTAGGCAGCAATAAAAATGTATTTTCAATTGCCTAACTTGACATTATCAAAACGATATTCAAGTTTAATATACTTGGTCATGTAGTTTAACGCACAAGCAATGCCAACAGATGTGTTGAAAACTTTGGGTTATTATCATAACCTTGGTTGCTAGAAATACAAATATTAAACGTCACTAATGGGTTATTCCCTTTAAGAACAACAGAAATCTGTTCTTCAAGCACGCTACGAGACACTCTCATCCCTAAACCAGGGTGGCCGTGTGTCCATGACGACGTTCAGCCGCTCAGGTCTGGGCGAACGTGTGACACCGTCTCTGTGTGACAATCGGAATTCCACTTTAATCCTCATACCCCATTCTGAACAGATCATGGGCCATCCACCAAACCAACAGCATCCCGCCTGCCGTAAATTTCCACCTCATTCCTTCCAGCCCATTTTCTCTACCTGGAGATCTTCTCCTGGCAGATCATTGCTTCCACCTCTTCCGTCTCAGAATGTCAACCCTTTCTCATGCTCTAGTCCTCAAAGCGGCACTGTTCAGCCTGTCATGTACTTGAGAAGTTCCTCAACGACAAACCTCTTTAGATACTGCCCAGCTTTCTCACGCTTACCGGCATTATCCCTGCAGTCAGTGAAAGCCCATGCATTATCTATTCCATTTTTAAACAATACATCTGTGGCAACAACTTGCAAAATCTGAAATGACTGTCAACCTGAGGCTCACAGATTAACAAGCTGGCATTTTGGTGACCGTCCATTAGACGAGCAGCTCCGTGCCTTTCGATAAGTACGGTCTGTAAATGCTGTGGTCTTGGATATTAAGTGAGGCTGGTGTTTTGCCAAGAGAGGACACTGGGCACCTTTTGGGAATCATATGAAGCTTGTCTTCCCTAAACACTATGCACTTTAGATTTGCATTTAAAAGCCTTGTGGGAGAAGCTGGTTTTTGCAGTATGTCATTTGGTTCCTGATTGTGTTGAACATTGTACTTTAAACATTTAAATTTTGAATATTTCTTTAATTGCCCCAGGGCGAGACTCTGGGGTCTCAACAGGAAAAACATTGAAACTGTATTCCATATCTTTTCTTGTGCATTTATTCATTTAATGTGTGCATTGATGTAGTTTCACGTTACAGGGGTGACGCTCTCTCTTTCTGGTTTTGTCAGTCTTGTTTAACGTTCAGAAAGACTCGAGGGCTTCTGACTTCTTCTCGGCCTCGGAGTCTATCTGGAAAACAGGAATATCAGCACTAATAACCAATGGCTGACATCAGGCTAGGGCTCTGCTCAGGCGCTACTAAGCTGAAAGGATGTCAAATTTTTAAGCAGTGCGTCAAATCTTCCTGGGAATTTATCTCAGTAGGATCCCACTGTCAGGCACACTGCCACTCTGACAATATCCCTGGAAGATAGAAAAGGTTTAGTCCAGTATCTTTTACTTTTAGGTTAAACTTAAAATATAACGACCATGTTCTTCTTTCTACCAAACTATAAAGGGTTGATTTACAGAAAATCTATTTTTGTATGCCAATAAAATAAATAAAAATCAATTAGATTTGGTCTTGGCAAACAACTAGAAATATTGTCAATACTAACCCTGACACGCATAAATAAGTTAGTACTGTAATTAGTATCAGTAGTAGAATTCTCGATGGTACGGAAGTGTGTTTTACTTACGAGCATTCCGCACAACGTTGTTTTCTGGACGTACGTTGTATTTAGTCTGTTGTTCAGTACCATGTTTACAAGGCCGGAAAATATATATATATATCTTTCAGAATATATATGTTTCAGACAAATATAAACCAAACCCCAGAAAACCTGAGAGCATTGTCATTAACTCACTTCATCCCGAATTTTCGAGACAGCTGTGTGAATCGTAACTTATCACTTATATATGTTTCCCTCCCATAGTCCTCTTTTCTAACACATGAAAGGGTTTTGCCAATTTAACATTTTCAGGAGAACAGAGAAGAGAGAGAGGGTAAATGCAGGCGTGTATGTTCACAGTCACATCAGCTGTTATTCTGACTATAATACATTCATTTAAAATTGAATTGTATCAATAAAAAATAAAACATATCATATGGTCACTAACATTTATTTTTGGAAACTTCTTCTGGATTAGAATAATTGGCACTATATGTAAATTATGAAATTAAGAACCTTTGCAATGTTAAGAATTCTGAGAAACACCTACATTTGCTAATTGCTATCTTTTTCCTAGAGTTTTGCAGTACAGTAAAAAAAAAATGAAAAAGGGAAAAAGAACCTGAAATAAAGTTGCTATAAGATTGCTGAGACTAATAATACCCCACCACCTCATGGTGATGTTATGGTGATATAGAGGGGTTACGTAACACTGGCGCTGACTAGATGTACAACTGTGTCCAATTAATTAGCATTGGCTAAATTCAAAAATAATTAAACTTTATTGAGAGGCATACACAGCACACGGTTATTGTGTTCTCATCTGATTTTAAACACGTATTGGTGACTGAACGCATTATTTTGACTCATGCGTTCATTCAGTCGCCTCAGGGGATCAGCACTGTAATGACACTAATCGGCCTCAGACACAAACAGGGTCATCCCGTCAGATGTTAGCCACAGCAGTAATGCTATAAACAGTAATATCTTATGTTCCATGCTCAAGTGCAGCACAAATTGACAGACAATTTCAATTAGCAGCCAAGCTGTGAACTGTGGCAGGGCAATGCAATAAAATGGTGAAATGAGAATGGCTAGACAGAGCTATTGATCTCAACCTGTGGAACCTTAGCCAATGAAAAATGATCAGGATCGCCCAGTAAATTACATGCTCAACTGTGCATTTAAATGAATGTGACAGACACGTGTGCTGCAGCCCTTGAAATACCCACTGGCTGTGGCTTAACTTTGATTGCAAATGTAGGGGGGTGGCAGGGCAGCCCTTTTATTTTGTGTATTGTCAAGAAACAATGGCCCCAAAATAATGACCCCTGGATGTAATCACAGGGGGAAAAAAAGTCTCCCTTCACTGAGGGCAAGGCAACCACAGCTGCTTGTGAAGGATTAACTTCAATAAAAGGATAACTTTAATAAAGGCGCAGAGATTTAAAAGAGGAATGCATAAAGAGTTCAGGGCAATCTGCCAAATACGTATATCAAACCTCCAAAGACTTATTCCCTAAATTCCAACCAAGAGCATGGAAATCTTCCGGGAGTTTTTTTTTTTTTTGAATGGCAATCAGCCGGAGGAATTTTTCTTCAATTTGAAACATGGCAGTCTACTGAGGGCTCTTTCTCCCAAACTCAGAGTCCTTAAAAACATATTAAATGCACTGTCGAAAACAGTAAGAGTGCTAGAGAACTTCATCTATTTTTCAAGAAGAGACATCTTTGGCTATTTTGTTGGTACTATTCATTTTCTTTAAATGGTTCATAAATAACTATAATATCACATATTAGACAGAAATATTCTGAATGTAACACATCTGGCAGTCATATTAACCTGTACTGGTGATCAATCAAAATGACAAAATGACAAAATTATCATGCTACTACATCACCCATCTATAACCAGGAGTAATTTCTAGAATAACCTCACATCCCCACATTCTTTAGTAAAAAAACTTCTTCTTAGCTGAGGTCCTGTCAAACTGGGAGGGGTCTGACCAGTGAGTGAGATATTGTCTGTATTCTGACTGGTTTATAACGGGTATAGGGAACACTGAGGTGGCAGAAACATTGCTTGGGTCACCTTTCCAAAGCAACGTCAGTCTCTATCAGTCGTCATTCGATTCTCTGCTACAAGACATTAACAGTCGCCGTGATGGCCAAACTGTGGCCGAAGCTGACAACAAGTTCTCCAAATTGGCAACACTGCTTCAAAAGTGTTGGACTTTTCCTCCCCTAACGCCTGCAGGACCAGACACCAGATTCTGCCGTAAATATTTAGCAGTGGATTTTAAAAATAGCATGAATATGGAAGCACAGCTCTTTGGCTAGTGATGGGATTTTATTTTTCAATTTTTGTAATTTTTCCAGTTTGTATTAACATCGAGGCCATTATATGTCGTGTCTTTTCTATAGGAATACGCCATAATTTATATACTGCACATTAACCTCCGTAAGACGTATTCCATAGGAATTTTTTATTCTAATCCGTTACATAAATAAATAAAAATCTTACAACGACCCCAATCACATTTCTGAACATGTACTTATACATCAATATCTCAGTCTACACTCATTTGTTATAAAAAGTATTAGTCAAATACATTAAGGTTTAATATCATCTTACGAAGCAAAAAAATCCAAATCCAAATAAATACATAGATGATGTATCAATCTATAGTGAATATTTATTTATCACACATCCTTGCGCACTGCTCTGGACGGTGTGACATTTGAGAAAATATTTCAGAAACAATTTAAACCAGTTCGCCAGCAAAGCACCTCTTGGACAGCTGTTGTGATAACTGAACAGTGTCCACCCCTTGGACAGTTGTGATTACTGAACAGTGTCCACCCATTGGACAGCTGTTGTGATTACTGAACAGTGTCCACCCATTGGACAGCTGTTGTGATTACTGAACAGTGTCCACATCTTGGACAGCTGTTGTGATTACTGAACAGTGTCCACAGCTTGGACAGTTGTGATTACTGAACAGTGTCCACATCTTGGACAGTTGTGATTACTGAACAGTGTCCACCCTTTGGACAGCTGTTGTGATTACTGAACAGTGTCCACCCATTGGACAGCTGTTGTGATAACTGAACAGTGTCCACCGCTTGGACAGTTGTGATTACTGAACAGTGTCCACCCATTGGACAGCTGTTGTGATTACTGAACAGTGTCCACCCTTTGGACAGCTGTTGTGATAACTGAACAGTGTCCACAGCTTGGACAGTTGTTGTGATTACTGAACAGTGTCCACCTCTTGGACAGCTGTTGTGATTACTGAACAGTTTCCACCTCTTGGACAGCTGTTGTGATTACTGAACAGTGTCCACCCATTGGACAGCTGTTGTGATTACTGAACAGTGTCCACCCTTTGGACAGTTGTGATAACTGAACAGTGTCCACAGCTTGGACAGCTGTTGTGATTACTGAACAGTGTCCACCTCTTGGACAGCTGTTGTGATTACTGAACAGTTTCCACATCTTGGACAGCTGTTGTGATTACTGAACAGTGTCCACAGCTTGGACAGTTGTGATTACTGAACAGTTTCCACATCTTGGACAGCTGTTGTGATTACTGAACAGTGTCTTAGGCTTCCACTAAACATTTAGTTAATTTTGTCATCAGGTTTCACACACTGTGTACCACAATATTAAAGTGGTTAGCGGGCTTAACATGGTGAGATATTGCTTTTCAATAGGCAATCAATTTTAAAAACTATCCGAGCCATTTCACAATGAACAGCTTGTTTTATGTCTTCTCTACTAATAGGTTTACTCAGACATGTATGTTTATAATTTAAATAAACACACACATATATATATATATATATATATAATTTGCTTCTCCGAATGAACTTTTCTGTAATCCCTCATTAATTCTGTCCTCTGTATCTCACAGTCTTTTGATCTGTACACCAGTAGAAAATTTTCTGCTGCTGTGAAATGCTCATTTGTAAATTATCGCTCGTAACCTTTTGAAAAAGTTTTCAGAGTTTAAAGGCTTTCCTTCAGAGTTTCAGTGCACCTCTCAGTTTGAACCTCAGCCCTAATGTCTCAGCTCATTCCAGAACATATGAATGCAGGTTTCTGATTAACTGACCTGTGACACGACCGTGTCAACCGTACGGTGTGCTACCTGATATTACACAATGCCACTTTTTGGTTTGTTTTAATGCATAATACAAGCCTTAAGCACTACTCCCTAATCAAGATATTGCCATAACCCCCGCTAGACCAAACAGCGTACCCGGCAGTTCTCTTTTACTCTCTTTCTGTATTGTAATTATTTATTTTGCTAATTTAATTTTTTAAAGCCAAGAGTTGTCTTTTAAAACCCTGCAGGGATCTGCCTCGTTCTTCAAGTCATAAACCAAAGTGTTATTCTGCAGGATATTGAGAAATGTCAATTAAATGTTCATATTTATTATCAGGTTTCAGTGAAGTATAAACTTACCCTAAATCTACTTGTCACTGGAAATCCATGCCATTTTATTTAACATTGATTTTGCAGGTTTGAGCAAAATGTATGCACTTTTGCAGCCAAATACATTGTAAATCTTTTCCTGAAAATCTGTTTTATACCAACAATATTTATATATTTCAGAATACCGAAAAAGGAGACCATAACAAGCTCGCACTTTTCCTCATAAAAATAGTTATTTAACCGATAATAAATAAAATTTGACTTAAATTAAGTTAGAGAGAATTATTATGAACTCTGCAGAGACATTAGGAACATTTTAGGAGTGGTGCTGGGACAGACTAGCACTTAAACAGTCGCAATATTTTAATCTTAATTTTTAATTCATTTTAATCATTCTTTGGGTCCACTTTTCAGGAGCGGTTGTACCAGTCCAGGGTACTGGGAAAGGCTTGACACTGGTGGGGAGAAAAATGCTCCACTTCTGTGGGAGTGGCTTAGACAGAAGGCTGCGGATGCGGGTTTTAGTGGACTGGGGGAGTGGCTCAGACAGAAGGCTGCGGATGCGGGTTTTAGTGGACTGGGGGAGTGGCTTAGACAGGAGGCTGCAGAGGCGGGTTTTAGTGGACTGGGGGAGAGGCTTAGACAGAAGTCTGCAGAGGTGGGTTTTAGTGGACTGGGGGAGTGGCTTAGACAGGAGGCTGCAGAGGTGGGTTTTAGTGGACTGGGGGAGTGGCTTAGACAGGAGGCTGCAGAGGCGGGTTTTAGTGGACTGGGGGAGTGGCTTAGACAGAAGTCTGAAGAGGCAGGTTTTAGTGGACTGGGGGAGTGGCTTAGACAGGAGGCTGCAGAGGAGGGTTTTAGTGGACTGGGGGAGTGGCTTAGACAGAAGTCTGCAGAGGAAGTTTTTAGTGGACTGGGGGAGTGGCTTAGACAGAAGTCTGCAGAGGCAGGTTTTAGTGGACTGGGGGAGTGGCTTAGACAGGAGGTTGCAGAGGTGGGTTTTAGTGGACTGGGGGAGTGGCTTAGACAGGAGGCTGCAGAGGAGGGTTTTACTGGACTGGGGGAGTGGCTTAGACAGAAGTCTGCAGAGGCGGGTTTTAGTGGACTGGGGGAGTGGCTTAGACAGGAGGCTACAGAGGCGGGTTTTAGTGGACTGGGGGAGTGGCTTAGACAGGAGGCTGCAGAGGCGGGTTTTAGTGGACTAGGGGAGTGGCTTAGACAGAAGTCAGCAGAGGAGGGTTTTAGTGGACTGGGGGAGTGGCTTAGACAGGGGGCTGCAGAGGAGGGTTTTACTGGACTGGCCGGGATAAACAGGGGTCATAGAGAGTCCATGCTGTCTAGATGAGATTTGAACCTTTCAATGGGGAGAGTGTTGAGACTTCAGACAGAGCCCATGCCAGTTCCTGTTCAGTTGATTCCCTAATCTTTTTAGTTTAGTTTATCTATTTCATAATCTAAATAAGACAAAATAAAAAATACATTTTGACATTAATGCGCTGTGATCTATAATGATCTGAGGGAATGTGTGGTGAAAGATCAAAGCCCATTATGTAAGCTGCCTTGTAATCAAATATGTTAGACATGTTTGTGAAAATAGTTTAAATCTGATTCATCAAGCCTTGCTTTCTCGAGAGTGACACTAGGGGGCTCACAAAAGCCAAAGGTTCTATTCATTACGCAGGTGCTGTGCCAAAACAGCTCGCATCCTCCACAGCCAGCATGCAGATTGGGTTGGTTCTCCTGCCCTTTATGTGCTTAATATTGTAAAGCCCCGCAGGCTCTCTCCAGCAGCACTAATTCTGTAGCGCACTCAATAAGCTGATCATTCAGCATAGCCTTGTACAACCATGCATTACTTTATTATTTAGTATTTTACATGCATTGATTCAATAAAGTGGGTTGACTGCAGCCTTTTTCTATATATGGAATAAAATGTATCAACTTAAAACCAGTTCTGTCTCCATACCGCTCTTCTTTTAGGGTCGCTACAAGAAAGTCTGCTGGCATAAATATAATTAAATATGTATTTTTGCTCAGAAAGACATGTATATATATATGTATGTAGGGTATGCTGTTTTACCTACCTATGCATGTATTTTGTGTTGCCTTGTGTTGTGTGGGCGATTAAGTTAATATTCTGTAATAAGTGTGATATTACCTGGAAATGCATCTTTTGCGCTCGGGGTAGAGAATCCAAGCCGATAAGACACTTAAATAATTTTAGAAACTTTCATTTAACCCCCCCCCACAAATGTTACCTTTAGAGAATGTTTTCTGAAAGATAAGCATTCGCAAAATGGCATGTTTTAAAGCTGGAACTATTTCAGTGGTTGTGATGTTAAAAAAACACAACAAAAAGATCTAAATAAAACTAACAGCGGGATGTTCAGATGTTCCCCTTAGAGGCGCTGCATTCAAAATGTCATCCAATGAAGAACATGCGCCAGACCCTTCCAGCCAATAGCGACGTTTGAACTAGTTAACATCTACGGGCAGCCCCCACTAGCTGTGGTTCAAAATGTCAGCAAAAAGACAAGATCATCCAAACCTGCACATAGCAGGGATCTTGTGGTGCGCTATAAAAGGCGTCTCCACCGGCAGTCAGACGGCTCCCTGCGCTCTGAGTGTCGATGAGAACAACAGCTCTGGGGACTGCCGTCAGCAAAGCCACAAGTGGCTAACACACAAAGCATCCCCCTGCATTGCCTGGAAAGTCTACAGAGGTCCAGAGATTCAGCAAATCCACACAACTGAAATCTGGCCGCCGTCCACCCCCGGGAGCCGGGAACACATTCCTTTCTGGCGCCCAGAGGGCACATTCATGGAGAATTCAACCTCACGGCCAGGACTTGCCCACCGAGTCCAGCTTTAGCCTTTCAGACAAGCGCCACACAAAATCACATGTCTACTTCACATAAATCTACATGTGCAACATTAAAAAAAATAAAAATCTATATAAAGGATGACCAAAAATGTTAGACTTTCAGCTCAGTTAATGAAGATTTCAAACCAATAAAATCATACAAATATTACTTCATTCATGAGGGTTAGGGTTCTTATTGGTTTAGACTAATAGACTTATATAAAAAAGGAAAACAATTTTGCTGAACAATGTATATACCATACATACAGTTCAATATATAATAATTATGGATATAGCTTGTCTTTATGTATCACCTTGTGGGTGCATCTGTGTTTATTAAGCGGGTCAGACCAGCCCTGCAGCAGAAATGTTACGGTTTGTCAGTAAATTAAACAGAGCTGGGGCTAAATGTTAAAGTTTTGGTCACTGGGGTACGAGGGACACAGGTAAACCCTCTTTTGGCACGAGCGTTTAAGACATGAAAACTGTTTTCTTTAGGTTTCATTAAGCGAGGATGGGCCAAGAGAAACACACACAACCTCATTTTTGACAAATCTGTTTCCCAGACTACTATCTTTTCATTAGAAATATCTTCTAAATTCTCTATACATAACACAAACCTTTTCTTGTGACTCATCATTCGATTTATTGCAACGCAAGCGTACATGCAAATCTACCCTTTTTCCCAGAACAGCTGGACACCATTCATAACTAACACAGCAAACGTCTCAGGCCTCAGTGTTTGACCTTGCATAAGGGTACGGAAGGTAACCCCTGAAGCCTAGTATTCAGTGGAATATAATTAAAGGAGACCTTTAAGTGATATAAAATGAAGGTCCAGCTCATAGAATAGCTATCATTATCATGCTGTTTATTGATCTAACCACATAATCATAACTACATATAACCACCAGACAAATTCAGCACTTTGGACGTCACTCCTAATGGTGAGACGTAATGGTGAGACGTAATGGTGAGACCTAATGGAGAGACCTAATGGTGAGACCTAATGGTGAGACGAAATGGTGAGACCTAATGGTGAGACCTAATGGTGAGACCTAATGAGACCTAATGGTGAGACTTAATGGTGAGACCTAACGGTGAGACCTAATGGTGAGACCTAATGGTGAGACGTAATGGTGAGACCTAATGGTGAGACATAATGGTGAGACGTAATGGTGAGACCTAATGAGACCTAATGGTGAGACGTAATGGTGAGACCTAATGAGACCTAATGGTGAGACCTAATGGTGAGACCTAATGGTGAGACCTAATGGTGAGACCTAATGAGACCTAATGGTGAGATGTAATGGTGAGACGTAATGGTGAGACCTAATGAGACCTAATGAGACCTGTTCCTTTTCTGTCCCATCACATCCTCCAGACATGGGCAGCCAATAGAAATGAGAGCTACGGAGCTGTGATTTAAGGGGAGATTCCATCTGCTGCTTTAAAATGACTTTGCCACGTCCCAAGGAACAGCGGTATCCTGGGAATGGACGGGAGCTAGGCGGGTATCACCAATTAGCCACTCCTTGGCATGCGGATACAAACTAAAAAAACAACAACTCCCGGGGCAGAAAACTACCTAAAATAAAATGTTATGATTAATTACCTACACAAGATACGGTGACAACCACATATGGCCCAACATTTATTCCCTATATTTCACCAGGGGATAGAACCAGACCCACTTGACTCTGAATTGTTAATCTGTTATAAGCGTTGGACATCCACCAGTCATTGAGGAATTTTGCTGTCTTTTGGCTTAGTGAGTAGTATGTCCACAATCACTGATTATGAGTAACCATCTGATATCATTCCTCAGACTAGCATAGATAACTCTAGTAAAGAGTAAAACACATTGGGGTTTCTGAATGATCCAAAACTTATAACAACACTATTTGCATAAAACACGCCGAACATAGCATAACCAATTCATTACAGGACTATACTTACGGTACTGTGAGTGGTACTGTGGGTGGCACTGTGTGTGGTACTGTGTACCAGAAGTGGTTGTGTCACTTTGCAAAATACATTTTAGCGAGATTTTTATGAGGGAAACATTTTAACAAGGGAGATTCTTACTCCTGCGACAGACACATTGCTCCATATGGAATGATTTATTAGAGAATTTACTGCAGAAACAGTGGAGGTTCCTATCTGAGAGACCGCTGTAAAGGACTGCTGCTGAATTCAAACACAGGTAAGAAATTGAGTCTTAGGATTGCAGAACAGACCAGAGTTGGTGGCGTGGGTTATCATCGAATGCTCCATAACTAATAACGGAGTGGCGAGATAGGAAGACGTTTGCTCTCAAACTCACAATTACGTGTAGGATCTGGCATTTTCAAAATTTGGGGCAGTCCATTTTAATTATAGCCTTCTTCACATTAGCAGTTTGTGTACTGACTCAAGAACGTTTTCTGAAAGGATACATTATGTTATGAATACATTTCAGTATTCTATTCAACTCCATGCTCAAAAATGTACAAGCGGGAGACAAGCTGGAGATAAGCAGGAGTGTTTGCATTGCTTTTGTTACCTGTATAGTTTTGTAACTTCAAAGGAAGACCGACTATGAATATTTATAATCAAAACATTCCGTGAAATGCAGAGTTTGATTTTAACGCATAGATCGTTTTCTTTCTGAAATTGAATGCCTATAGAAATTTAAGGTTTGAATGTTTCTTGAGGTGCTGTAAAAGTCAAGTACTAGCGTTAAATAAGCACTAATTATAGCCTGACACTCATTCTGTCAAAGCTAGTATATACCATATTTACACATGTGAAGAAGGGGATATCCATGAGGCCGATCTTAAGCAGACAAACAATCGGGAGAGAATCCGACCACAGAAAGCCAAATCGCCCGTTACGAATCTTTACCCAGTCAATCTATCCTTAAATATATCAGCTATCATCTATCCTCCAAAACCGGTCTTAGCTTGTGAGTAGCCAAGTGCAGCACTTTAAACACTCAGGGTCACACTTTAAACAGTCGAGGTCACACTTTAAACACTCCGAGTCACACTTTAAACACTCAGGGTCACACTTTAAACACTCAGCGTCGCACTTTAAACACTCAGGATCACACTTTAAACACTCCGAGTCACACTTTAAACGCTCAGGGTCACACTTTAAACGCTCAGGGTCACACTTTAAACACTCAGGGTCACACTTTAAACACTCAGCGTCGCACTTTAAACACTCATGGTCACATTTTAAACTCTCAGGGTCACACTTTAAACACTCAGGGTCACACTTTAAACACTCAGCATTGCACTTTAAACACTCAGGGTCACACTTTAAACACTCAGGGTCACACTTTAAACGCTCAAGGTCACACACTTTAAACGCTCAGGGTCACACTTTAAACGCTCAGGGTCACACTTTCAACACTCGAGGTCACACTTTAAACGCTCAGGGTCACACTTTAAACACTCTGAGTCACACTTTAAACACTTAGTGTCACACTTTAAACACTCAGGGTTACACTTTAAATGCTTAGGGTCACACTTTAAACACTCAGGGTCACACTTTAAACGCTCAGCGTCACACTTTAAACGCTCAGCGTCACACTTTAAAACGCTCTGCTCACACTTTAAACGTGCCGAGTCACACTTTAAACACACCAAGTCACACCTGCCATGTAACAAGCAGTGAAGCCCTGTAAATCCTGGAGATGCCATTAGATCACTGAAGGCTTGGCGTACCAAATTAAGCTTCCCAGCTACAGAACAACGTCAATACGTTTGTTTCCATTTCCTGCCAAGCCATCTGAACATCCCAGTTAAGACCCTGTAAGACCTTAGATGCTGTGGTGAGCCCTCCAGCCACCGCGGCAAGCCCTGGGCTTCTGTGTGACGTTTCACCGTGTGTTATGGCTGGCAGCCTCCAGTCACTCCACACATTCTGCAGTGACTGACCCATAAAAACAACGCGAGTCCATTTTCTTTTCTACCCAGTATCTATTCTCTCTCTCTCAGTCTGCTTTTTGGAAGTAAGTATATTAACCACTCCTCGACAGTACAGGAGTGTGTCGGAATGTTACTTTGACCTGTCTCACACTCAGGGACCCAGGTAGTTCTGCCTTATTCCATTCAGTTTTCTGCGCGGAGATATTCTTACAGCGAAAGCATAATACCTTCTAACCCCGAAGAGGTTGCGCTTGATTCAGTATTTAATCTCATCTTAACCAAGCTAGATTCGCCCTAGCTTACGCGTCTCAGAGAGCTAAGGGTCCCCATTCACTCAAACTTCTACATGTGCTTTCCAATCAACTAGGATTTATTGTTATAGGTTTTTTCCTGTTTCCTGTTAATAAATATCAATCATGATGTTTTGGAACTTAACATCTGTTACATTCTCTGATCAAACACCATCATTTCAAAGTCATATGGATAACTTTAAGTCAGGAAAAAAAGTTTATATAATATTCTGGTCATACTCATTAATGGTTTGCAATTCTGACACTTCTTTTTCAACACAACTTGATAATTCAGGGACCCCGCCTGTCCTTAATAACCATTATTTCAGGAAAATGAAATCTGCGTCAGAGTGGCATGACGACTCCAAAATAAGAATTGGATCGTTATCCCAGTGGACAATGTATCTAGACTTAACTCTTACAAAGAAAACATAACCAGTGTGAATTACAAGAGTAATGAGTAACAGAGTAAAACTCTGTTACCCTTTGAGTTCAATAACTGAATTGTTTAAATCATAAAACCAGATATTACCGTACATATTTCATTCCCACTCAGCCTAGTACAGTTTATCAACGCAAAACCGTATTTTTTATTTTATTATCCTAAAGAGTGACAAAGAGGTTTCCAGAAACCAACAGCTAATGGCCAATAGGCACTACCTCACCAAGTGATTACTGATAATTGCATAATACATTCAAATGCCAACGTGACACATACCTATTGAGAGTTTTATTCAGAAATGTCAGTGGGCATTTTAATGGTCCAACACTTGTGTCAGGGTCTCAGATCCAGCATCTTATCAGCTGCTCTTCAGGCACCAGGCACTTTGTTCCTTGGAACCTCTCTGGTTTGGACTTCCAGGGAGGAGAGATGGTACAGTCTGATGACGGTCCGTTTTTAAGGATTAGGGTTAGGGTTAGGGTTAACTAGGAACCTCTCTGGTTTGGACTTCCAGGGAGGAGAGATGGTACACTCTGATGACGGTCCGTTTTTAAGGGTTAGGGTTAGGGTTAACTAGGAACCTCTCTGGTTTGGACTTCCAGGGAGGAGAGATGGTACACTCTGATGACG
>JAOYSI010073035.1:2856-13618 GCA_025775065.1 Hiodon alosoides | reverse complement strand
GTCCGTTTGGGCCTTGGTACCAGCGTTCATTCAGCTGAACAATCACACACAGCTGGATCTTTATAGTAGCTGTTACCTTGAATATCTTAGTGTAGTTCAACTGGATTAAAACAACCATGTCCTTTGTAATGGGTTAGAGTAACTACCCCTACAGATGTATAGATGTATCGAGAAAATGCCCTTCTGTTTCTTTCAGGTCTATTACTGAAGCTGATTTTCAGCCATAATTACATGTAATTTTGTTATAATCTGACCATGTAGTAAAAAAAAAAAGAAAAAGAAAAAGAAAAGAAAAGTGGTTGTTTTATCTTATTGTGGATGAATGTTATCTAAATAAATCAGAGCATATTTGTGTAAAAGCGATTCAAATAATAATTACAAACAATAATTTAGGAAATATGCGTAAATTACCATATTACACCAATAACTATATTTTACATGGATTTTACATCCATAACTTGTTTTACATTTGTTTTACACTCCATTGCTTGCTTCTGAGTGACTCATAATTTAATTAAATAAAATGACAGCCCTCTTTCATGAGATAATGAAAATTATGGGCAGAGTGATCTTAAAAAATGTCTCTTTATTCAGCTGCCATATGTCATATTGTCATAATGTCATATTGAACTTATTATTTTTTTATATTCCAGATATAGATGGAAATATGGAGAGATTTAAATTGTATTGCCGATTAACTTTGTACAATGCATTCCATATGTAGCAATGCAGGTTTATTTTATTAACTTATTTTGGTCTATTGACTACTGTTCACTGGTCCTGTCGAAGATTTTAAAGAGGTATGAGTATTTACCTGTGGACTGAGAAGAGGACTGCGGAGAACTTTTTGCCAGTAAAAAGAGATATGTGCTAATATGCAGCAGACTGGCGTTGTTTAGGCCCACCACTGCGTATAAAGCGACGATCCTTTTAGCACGATGTTATGACCTAAGAAAATATCTAAGAATATGAATCATAAACAAAAAAAAACTATGAGACGTATATAAATATTCAAACCTAAAAAAGCTGAGGTAAGGTCATTTGTATTAAATGAGGAAATATTTAGGTCGGAGAATGGGGCTTGCAGTACAGCAGAATTTGGCACAAACTCTCTGCAGGGTCAAGCAGGGAACAGCTAATGTCCCATGGACTGTAAAGCAAACACACACACGATAATGACAATGACAAGCCTCCGGGTAAGACAACAAGTTTATGGGTCCTGCAGAACCTAATCTTTCCCTTTCTTTGATAAGATTAATGTTTACCATTATCAGGTTTGCTCCGCCACTGAGAGTTTCAGCAGCTAAAGTGACACGTGTTGTTTACCGAAGCTCGTGAAAAGTCCCACAGGGGGCATCACTGCCTTCAGACAACGGCTGGTGAACAACAGATTGGGAAACGTCACGACGTGATATTCTGAACATCCGTGAGACATCGAGATACCCAATCATGACATCTAGAGCACTTCAGATGATCTTGTGATGCGTGCGATCTAAACAAACCACTGATGTAATCACACGGAGCTCCATACTAGCTTGAGTCATGATCACACATTTAAAATAAAAATGTAAAAAGGTAAACTATGCTTAAATGCTCTTTAAATTCTATAATAAGTTCCAACTATTAATAAATTCAAATGAGAAAAAATTTTATTTCCAGAAAGATTAAATAACTCCCCTATATGGATAGGTAACTCCAAGGATAATACAGTAGCAATGAGCTGACCCAATCCGATATAAAGCTGTGGACAAATACCAGAATCATTACCCATGGTAATTGTTTATAATCTAGAAGTTATTGAATCACAAAGACACGTTAGAGTCTATGCATATATATATATATATATATATATATATATATATATATATATACACATTCACTACAGACTTCACCATTGAATATCTACCATACTGTCCTAGAACTGGGGCAGTCCTATCACTATAAATCAACAGGGAGAGTAATGCAGAAAAGCAGAGAAGAGTTAGATGTCTTTGAGCTCAAAGGCTTACCTGCAGTACAATAGCAGTGCATTGGGTAATTGCACTGACGCGATCGATCTATTTCACCCTCAGCTACAATCTTGCCGAAAATGAGTACAATTGTAATGTAATTAGATTTCAACCTAAACTTTGACTGTTGCCATGCGGTGTATCTCCTGGTAAACCTCAGTTTATATCAGCTTGTTCAAATTTAGCAAGTCATTAAAATGCATGAGGACTCTATTACTGAACGTGATTACCTTGTGCATCAAAGTGACAGATCTACACCAAACACGGCAATCGAGCTCACAAGCTTCAAGAGCCAATTAATACCCCACGAATCAGACCAAAAGCTACCAGACCGTGACAGGGCCTGGAATTCAGTCAGCTGATTCTCAAATAGCCTGCCAGACTGTCACTGATATTTATTTTTTCCTTTCGTTTCCCTTTTGATTCATTTTTTGCATGTAATGTAACCAAAACAAACAAACACCGACAAATAAAAACAAAACAAAATAAATACACCGTTGAGCCAGTCATTTTTATCCACATAAGTTAATAATAATAATCATTTTAGTTAACCTTTTTTTAAATGAATTTTATATTGAAATAACCAAGAAGGACAGTAGCCAGGCCACCTGAAAGCCTGCACATTCATTATGAATGTAAAAATTATGAATTGTTGCCATTAAGTTCGCAGGTGCTGCTGAGTAAGATGACAGAAAAACGCAGCTGTTTGCCCCAGGGCACACATTTAGTTTTAACAAGTAGATTTACTTATATGTATATCCATGTAGTTACTAATCTCGGAGAAGAAACACCAAACAACACACACTCAATCGCCCCCTACTGGACAAACTCATCCTTACAGCCATGCGGCCACCTCTTCACAGAAAAAAGTTCAGGACACTGCAATACCAAGGGTGTGATTTATTTTAAAAAGTTTCCCCAAATATAAAGCCCAATGTCCTATGATATTTCCATATATTATTGGCAGGTTGCTGAGCGATCACAGTTATGTAGCAAATAGGAGGTAGCCGACTAAGAGGGGAAACCAGGCAAGTGCTCATCGCTTAAAAGCACAATCGTGCTCATCGCTTAAAATCACAATCGTGCTCATCGCTTAAGAGCACAATCGTGCTCATCGCTTACGAGCACAATCGTGCTCATCGCTTGCGAGCACAATCGTGCTCATCGCTTACGAGCACAATCGTGCTCATCGCTTCCGAGCACAATCGTGCTCATCGCTTAAAATCACAATCGTGCTCATCGCTTAAAAGCACAATCGTGCTCATCGCTTAAAATCATAATCGTGCTCATCGCTTACGAGCACAATCGTGCTCATCCGTTAAAATCACAATCGTGCTCATTGCTTACGAGCACAATTGTGCTCATCGCTTAGAATCACAATCGTGCTCATCGCTTACAAGCACAATCATGCTCATCGCTTAAAACCACAATCATGCTCTTCTGTTAAATGCACAATCGCGCTCTTCGTTTAAAAAGCACAATCATGCTCTTCCTTTATAAACGTCAATGATGCATTACCGTATTGTGACAGAAACTGCCCCCCCACCCCCCCCACCCACAGCATACAGCAATAACCAATCCAGCTCCCTGACTGCACCACCGATAACCTCACAGTGAATTTCCGCAAAGCCAACGTAATGGAAACAAACATGAAATATCGATAAACATGCAGACGCTGCTTCAAAAACCTGGCGAGATCTTCCATGCTCATAACAAGTACAAAATAAAATAAAAACGTGGTGTGGCACACTTTAATTATCCAGCACAGATAGCACAAGAAAGAAACTGTGATCGCATAGAGGATAAAGGGATTTCTATTTTATGAAGGCGATGAAATGGATTTGCTGCTGAATTAATACTAGTAGGAACAAGGGCCTTGTTCCCCACCGCAGATCCATGTAAGGATGTCAAGACAAATTGATAAGGGGAACAATGTTCTTGTATAACTCCGATTCCTGCTAACCACTTGTCACACCTTTCAGGGAATTTGCAATGTGTACGCCGCTGTGCTGTAAGACGTGAAGGCCTGTGCAGCGAGCCCGGTCTGACGGCTATGCCAAAACGCCCCAGAGCATTTTGGGAGGCTGCAGACGACTGGCTTTGAAGCACTGGGGATTCAACTTGACTGCCATCAGACGACGTTAATTATCTTCCTTATCCCTTAACACGCTGTCATCAAACATGAGAACGCTGTCATTCACGTTACTGTAATACTGCTGAGAATTCTAGACTAAATCTTATCACATATTAAACCTTTCCCCCTGGGGAAACTCATAGAGTTTCACTTCTATTAAGTACATATGATGTTGAGGAATATGGGTCAGAATTGAATGGCATTTACACTAAAAATAGTTGTCATGTCTAAGAGATGGGCGATTATTTTCAAGACGATAAAAACAGAACAAAAATTTAAAATATCTATTAATTACAGGTGGCTGAATAGACCATGAATTGGATAACCGGTTATATAATACGACTGAAATGAATGAACAAATTAATGAATTAATTCATAACAATGGCAAAACGTAAAACGTGTCCCTAAAATCTGCAGTCCTTCTCTGGGTGTTTTACACACAGCACATGGTGGAATTTCAGCCTACAAAGAAAAAAATCACCCACTTTTTTTTATTTTTTTATCACAAAACCAGAAAGAAAGTTTGCTTTGCATGGTGGATTACTGAATGAAATTGAAAAATGAAACAGGATATCCTGCTATCTTTCTATATCTAAAACTACTATGGGATGAAATCCTCAAGGTCCAGGGTCCAATAGCGGAACCAACACCACCTTTGTTTACCTTCAGAGAACATTGGGAAGTGTTGGCATTAATAAATAATTAATTTAAAACAAATTACAATCACAATGACATTATTATTGTAAAAATGATGCCCACAAATTGAGCAGAGAAGTAAGCAGGGAGGAATTCTACGATCTGCAAGTTAAATTTGTTAACCACCCCCCTCACACTGCTGTCTGCACTGTTCCCCACAGTAACTGTGACTCAAACTCAGAACTACCGCCCAAGGTGACCACTGCTGTCTTAAAAATCTTTTCTTTACTTCTGTTGTTTGATTCTTCTCATTTATTTATTGTATTGAGAAATTTATTTGGTCTGTATTGAGAAAAACCGTAAGCGCTTCCTCCTTATGGAAACCACCATACAAACCCCCTTCTATAGAGAGCTATTACTGGTTCAGTATGTGTATATCAATCTGCACAGAGTGAAAAGACTTGGTGTGGGTAAGAACCCTATGCTGCATAATCCCATTTAAATGGAAAACCAGTCTAACATTCATTACCGATAAGGAGAAGGTGGTAGCAAACTCGTGTACAGCTATTACATTTTAGTATTCACGAGAAAAAAACATTTATAACAAGCAAGCAAGCTCTTTCTATACAGCATGTTACAAGGATTTAAAAAAAAAACAGTTTTAAGATACTATGTTATGCATTTTAAACCAAGTTCAGAATTCAGTAATCTAAATATTTGCATGCGAAGAGAAAAAGCTTTTGATAATATATTCCCCATAACCTTGATCACAAGCACTGCCTCCACAATGTAAAGATAAACACGGGTTTAAAAATTGTCTTTCTGACATCATTAGTTTTAAACGCTCTCTGTTTGCTTTCCCCATGTACCACAAAGCCTTGTTTTTTTTTCCCCAACCACTGCCATTTGACTTCTTCTCCTGACAATCAGTTCCATCCTTTAAATTACATTCTCTGACTGTGTTGAGTGGCAAGATGACAGACACCCTGCCCTGTAAGAGTGGAGAGAAGCTCCGGGTGTATACAGATGCAGTATATTAGTGAACTGGAAAACGTCAGGGGAGTCAGGACGTTATGCTGATCCAGCAACTGCACAGGACTGACGTGAATGACGGCTGAGGGTGAGCTCAGATCTATAAGATAACAACAGAGGAAAGACCAAGGGTTGATTTGACCAGCTGAAAACTATGCAGTCTAATTATCGCCCTAGTTTTGATAAAAAGCCTACAACACCTTTGAAAAAGACCCAGGACACATCCTGTGGGAATCTCTGGCTGTGACGCCTCACCGTCCTCAGAAACAAGCTAGCAGAAAACTATCTCATCGCAGTACTGATGAGCTCTGCCCTTCTATGAGACAGCCTCATAGCTGTCTTTGTACATTGCGTTACTAGCAGCGATGAAATGAAAAACAAGGAAATGCTTGTAACACTGGTGGGGAAACCCAAGCTATATGCTACGTGATTTTAGGGTAGGCAATGCTGTCTCACCAGACAATGCTAGAGAAGGCGAGACCAAAACCATATGGGTGGGAGGGCAGGAAACATTAACAAGCAGCCTAACTAACTCTTTATGATAAGGGCAGGATACATTAACAAGCAGCCTAAGTACAAATTAGGTGACGGGTAGCTAATATGATACACTTTACGTCATTCCAGAATGGTTTTAATACACAATCACAAAAGAAGTTACAAGCAAATGTGCACGAATTTCCACGCGGTTGACATTTATTGATTTAAAATCCCTGCAATCGCCGGCTTCGAAGTCAGTTACGCACCGACAAAACTGACGTATTACTATCAGTGCCCTACTATTTTAAACAGAACCCAATCTGTTTCTTGAGAGTGAACCACTCATAGGCACAATATAATCTCAAGCGCACGTTCAGGGGTTGAGCTTATTGCTTGTACCTGAAGTGAAGTTGTTTCCTGTTTCCCGCTGAGCCCATATGCTGACCTGCACTTCATAAAGACCAAGAGTAACGCAAAGATATGAATGTCCTTCACCAATACCAAATACCAAATGAATGAGCAGGGGACAGCCTTTGTTGTTTTTCCCAACATCTTAGCAGGCGCCACAGGCGGTTCTTATCAATGATCGCAAACACCGACAACATAGAGAGTTTGGCAGCGGATAGCATTCCACGTTCTGTTCAGAGACAAAGGAAAGGACAAGAATGCTTATTCAGGCGACGACAATAACACAATATCACATTGATTTGCAATGTAACTCAAAAAATGGGAATTCTAGTACCCCCCCCTCTCTCTCTCTATATATATATATATATATATATACATACACCTGTATATATGTATATAACATTTTACACTACAGAAAGTGCAGTTTATGAACATCACTAATCCTTAAAACTTCTTTCATCGGTGGTTAGAAAGACATTCTATCTGTGCTTCCTGATTAATTTCAGAATTTCCCTAATTTCCCCATTGTATTTGCTGTGCTTTATATTTAGCAGGAAACTCCCATAATGACCTGCCCCATGTGGCCAGGAGGCTAAGCACATCAACAAAGGCCCACTCCAGTGAAACCACATATTTCTGTTTCTCCCCAGTTCTGGGAGTAACCTGGCCGCCTGCCACAAGTCTGAGGGTTCATCACATTCCCAAATTGGTCTTTCTTAACAGAACTTTGTATTTTAATAATAAAGCTTCATCCTTTCATCAGACATTTGGATTTGATCCACTATTTATGTTGATTAATTTCCAACATAATCTATGTTTTTTTTTTTTTTTAAAAGCTCTGAATAACTTAGCATGAGCAACAGAAGCCACAGTGGGAGAAAAAATTCAGACATCACTCAATATCGCGCAGATTGAAGTTTCTTGTCAGAGCTGCATTCCAGTTAGATCCCCCTTCCTTACTGTAGCCTTCACAGATATCCAGATGCATGAAAAGCAAACACAGGCTTACTCAGATGAAAAGCTTACTCAGAATTCTCCAACGCTTTTGGATGGTTTTAGCTGCTCCCAAAGATTTGTGTTCAATGGGTTTTCACTACGACCAACCATACACCTCAACTAAATGTAGCTACAAAATACGTCACCTTTAATCAGTTTTTTTATTTTTTTTATTTTATTGTGTATGTTTTCCCTATTTGCATTTTTATGTAGCTGAACAGGATACAGGATAGTTCTTGTTATTTAAAGCTTCAGTTGCTATGGGTAACACCACTCTCCTGACCTTCTAATTTCTATGGCAACCCACAGTTCCCACTGCTGGTTGGTCCTGTGACTTCTTTGCTGAGTTTAATGCTTACATTATCCAGAACCACGCCTGCAGAAGTCCACAGAAAATCATGCAGTGTGCTGTTCCCTCATAAGATCCCATTAGGAGTTATGTGGGCTCAAAATGTATCCAGACATGTGATTAATTACAACAAGGGAGATTTAACAGAAGAAATACTAATGGGAAATCTTTTATTCTTAAATGGAGAGAAAAAAAGCAAAGGAAATGTGATGTGTCCCTTGCAAGTTTTCTGTGTCTCAGGGTTATTTATGATACACAGGCTACACAAACAAGCTGTTTATTAGCAGCATTAGTCAGAGGTCAGAGGGCTATAGGTTTTGTTGTAGAGCACACATTCAATGAAAGCTCAGATACAACGAGAGAATGAGAGAAATTCTGACCCCTTGACCTGTTCTGGAATTCACAGGACGTTTATTTATTTATTTTTTTTTTTAAATCGGCTGCATGCATTAGGGGTAAAACCAGAATCAATATGAAACAATATGAATTTATTAAACCGCTTCCGAATGGAATTTGAGATTATTTTTCTGGTTTACAGAGAGGCTGTATAAGCCTTGGTTGTTAGAGACGCCATCCCCTTGTGAATTACGGAGGATGATAGTTTTACCTGTGGTTTATTTTTATTTTTTTTACATCTTCGGATCCTGCTGTCATTGCTGGAATTGAGGGAAAGAGCCACTTAAGGAAAGTAGTAGAAGTATGTATTTTTAATTTTTTTTTAATATATTGCCTGTTTAAAACAGATGGCAAATACGCCTAATCCGAGACACAGCAGCAGAAACCAACACCGACCTTCACAATGACCCAACCTCAACCCTGAACAACGCTGAGGTTTTACCTCGCCTGAAGAGATTGACATGAAAAAACCCAGCATTATCAGCTGATTATTTTTCCCCTTCCCCCGTGTAGTGTCTAGGCCTAATACAATTATTTTAGAGTACGTTTGGCGTGGTGCACGCAGCAATCTAAGATAATGAAAGAGAGTGTGAATTACAGTGAATTACAGTAACCTTTTTTGAAGGTTGCTGTAAATTAACAAGAGAGAGCAACCGTTTATTTTCAATACAGTCTGGAGGAAAGTGTGCCGAAGTGTCACAAAAGTGTCTGGTGTCAGCTCTGTCTAAATGTGTGCATGCAAATGCAGAAGACTTAAACTGAAACAATAGAAAGACTGAAAACTAACAGGCATGTGGTCAACTTGTCCTTTAAGTGTCATTTGAAGACTTGGGTTGAAGCAGAGGAGGCACGACACACTCCAACATTGCAGCGACACGAGGGATGTTGCATTAAACCGTAACATGTGAGCCCTTTAATGCGGTCTGCATGAGACCCCCGGCTAAGTAAACTGATAACGCTATCAGAATGTAGTCATACGTATAGTGATCGAAGGTTTGTATGTGTGATACAGGAGGTCATGGGTTCAATCCCGAAGATGTGCTCTAAAGAAGTACCTTCAGGCAGTTCATCTCAAGCATGGCAGCTCTGTTATTGCACCTTAAACCCTAAACTATAGCAATTTTGTACACCGCTCTGGATAGGAGAGTTTGCTAAATTCAGCCCTTCAGAAGGGTAACTAACCTCAATAGCTACCGAAAATAATTATCCGTGTAATAATTATACGTTTGTGTTACCCATGCTTTGTTGATTTTAAAATTCCCAGTCATTTTGTCCTTTATAGAAAACAATTTCAAATGACTTTTCCTTGACTTCATTTCATTAACATGACACGTCTGAAATGCTATTAAAAGCCCTTTCAACAGACTTCTCTCCTCTAGGAACATGACCAGTCTCCACAAGACTGGTCATGAATTTCTCTGTATCGTAATGCAACGTGAAACTTCTGGTGATCCAGGTTTACTTCCACAATGTTCTCCAAACGAGGTCAAACACGCTCAAATCTCACCCATTCTCACCTCTGCTAGCCATCTGTCAGGCGGGGTTTGATAGGCCCTTTTCCCCTTGTCTCGGAACACACCATCAGCCAGAGTTCATTTTGAAATGACTTCCCCCTAAGCAATTAGATGCAAAGAGAGTTCTCGGGTAATCCATAGCGCTGCAGTTTGTAGTACTTGACGGCTCCTTTACATGAATCCATTTCAGTTCATTAAAGTTGTCTTGATAGTTCTTTACAAAGTCAGTGTGATAGCATTGCCCACTCAACCTGGGCTTTTTCATCAATGACAAGTACCAGCAGAACTTCTTTTTTATTTTCCAATGTGGGGGTTGCTACACAGTGGGGAAAATGGTAGCAAAACAGAGCCAAAAAGTTATTTCACGAGATCTTCGAGATTTGGAGCTTCAGAAAAAGTTAGCACATTATCTTCAGTGGGGTGCGGCCTGTCTACATCTAACATCTATCCATATTCGCTACACTGTCTGGAACAAAACCGTACTTTACCTGGACTCTTGGCTTTCTTCAACTGGACTCTTGGCTATCTTCACCTGGACTCTTGGCTATCTTCACCTGGACTCTTGGCTATCTTCACCTGGACTCTTGGCTATCTTCAGCTGGACTCTTGGCTAACTTCACCTGGACTCTTGGCTATCTTCACCTGGACTCTTGGCTAACTTCACCTGGACTCTTGACTATCTTCACCTGGACTCTTGGCTATCTTCACCTGGACTCTTGGCTATCTTCATCTGTACTCTTGGCTATCTTCACCTGGACTCTTGGCTAACTTCATCTATACTCTTGGCTAACTTCACCTGGACTCTTGGCTA
>JAOYSI010073034.1:0-20530 GCA_025775065.1 Hiodon alosoides | reverse complement strand
CGCCTCAGCACTCGGCGACCCCGCTCTGTAACTTTACATGGTCTGCCACTTCGTGGCTGAGTTGCTGTGGTTCCTAACCGCTTCCACTTTGCTTAATATCACTTACAGTTGATCGTGGAATATCTAGGAGGGAAGAAATTTCACAAACTGACTTGTTGCAACGGTGGCAGTACCACGTTAGAATTCAGTGAGCTCTTTAGAACGACCCATCCTTTCACAAATGTGACTAAATGGCTAGGTGCTAGATTTTATACACCTGTGGCAATGGGACTGAATGAAACATCTGAATTCACTGATTAAGAGGTGTGGCCCAACGCTTTTGTCCATATAGTGTACATAGTGGCATGGGTGCACACACTGGATGTTCACAATAAAGAAAGACATGCACGACTATTCCACTTAATATTTTTACCCAAAACTTTGGCAACCCACTAATCTCACTTAATTAAATGAATTTAGCGGGTTGTTGAAGTTTTGATTTGTCAGAAAGTTGTTTTCCATGTTGTTGGATAATTGCTGGAATATTGTGAGTTGTGCTTTTTTTTCCATGAAGAGTGAAGTGCAGTGGATGCTCAAGCAAGCACTAATGTAGCTCTGTACAGTTTTCTCAAATAATTTTATTTTCAGCCATATTCAACAAGGTTTACACCTCTTCCTTGAATGTTCAAAACCTTGAATTTGTCCTACTACAAGTTAGGCTTGTTGTCATTGGAAATCGTTAATTCTGCATTCTAGAGCGAATTCCATGAAATTGTCCTGGGATCTGTGATTTCTCATTTTTCAGCCCATAGTTTTCAGTAAGTCACCCTTTTCTTTTCCCCATTTCTTATCTTCTCTTCACCAGAGATCTGTCTGCTTACAAAGGGCCGTCGCACGGCCAGTGTCCGTGCTGACACCTACTGCCACCTCTACTCGCTGTCAGTGGAGAGCTTCAACGAGGTTTTAGAGGAGTACCCCATAATGAGGCAGGCCTTCGAGTCGGAGGCCAAGGACCGATTGGACCGCCTAAGTAACGCACGCAACTGAACTGAAAACTGGACCTTTTTTTTTTTGAGATCCTGTGTTTTGGAATACCTAGGGGCTTCGATACCTTTGAGGCATCGATATCTGTTTGTGATTTCCTTATTCAGCATCTCTGGACCCTCAGGCAAGAGGACCTCATCAGCATCGAAAGGGATCCGAGGGGTGGGCAGTTGGAAGAGGAATATCCGAGCAGGAGGACAGAAAGTTATATATGCTTCAGCTCCCACAACGGTGTCCTAAGGTTACCCAACGATGGTGGGGTCAAGGGGAATAGGACACGAGTCATAATCTCTGTAAGACTCGCCTGCACTCTGGTTCAGGCTCCTTTAGCCACAGCAGTTGGTTAGCGTGAGATGTGGGGCACTGATAGTATGAAGGGGCTAAGGAGGAAATTTAAGGGGACTACCATTTTTTGAACTGCAGTTATATAACAATAATACACATTTAATCATTACTGAGAGTATACTAAAATGGTAACTGAAATGTTATTAGTTGAATTGGACTTGTAGGTAAAATAGAAATCATTATAATTTTTTTTTGCCTACAACAGAAGGAGTACATACTGTTTAGTAATTAATACTAATTAAGTAAGATAAATTGTGACAAGCAAACAACTCGCAGGGCTTTTTTGATAATAATAAAGGCCTATGCAAATTCTGGCACAATTCTTAGCACTAGGTAGTGGAGGCGTGTCCAATCCGTCCAACCATGCTTCTCCCCTTTAAGAAGCAATGGGTTTATGACGTTTATGACATGTTCCATATGGCAGAGGACGCATTTTAGCTGTTACAGGTTGTCAAGTTGTGCACCACTAGCGAATACTTTCAACAAATCTACCTGCATTGTCACTTGCATCGTCACAAAAGTAGAGCCCTTAGGCTGTGGCCATAGAGAAAAATCTACTACCCGCTGACTGCATTTATAGGTATTGTATTTAACTGTGTGATAAAAAAAAAAAATTATTTCTTCTATTCATTAAAAAAAAAAAAAAACGCTTAAAAATAAAGTAATGTAAAGTGCGGTTAGCAGGTTGCCAAGCTTTTGATTTGATCTTAGCCTTAATTAGTAAATTACTTTAGAGTCATAAAAGATAGAAAACAAAGTACAGATGCACATATGTCAGACCTGGCAAGCGAGGTATACATGCTGGATGCGTACCAAGGAGTGAATTGGACCTGGAGCGGGGGTCATCAGGCTCTTTCACCAAAGGAGTCGCCCTGTAGGGGGAGGCAGAACGGAAGGGGAAAGACGAAAAGGCAAAATTGGCAAACTAACAGCATACAAAATTCAATCAAAGCAAGATAGTTTTATATGTAATTACTTCTGTCCAAATTCTCTTTAGTGTGAGGGATCCTGGCTTTAGACACATGCAGACAATGAAGAAAAAAATGTACGGGTGGCGACAGTAAAGCAATATGGGTTTTGAAAAGAGAACCGTCAATAAACTGTTTTAAGATATAACAGACTTAATTAAGGTATTAGTTAAATTAATTAACTTGTTTTAATGCATATCTCAATAATTAGGTTAAACAATTGTTCAATAATACAGAGGAAACAATGTCATACATATTGTCATATAACAACTATTTCAACTTGGTATAATATAAAACTCTGACACAAATACACTAAAGAGAAGGCAATTATTTTTAATATCACTAATAAAGACCAAATTGCCAAAACGTTTTTATTGTTTGTTTACTTGTTTACCATGCACAGTTTTTTTCATCCTAGTTTTCACTTTTGTAAGAAACTTATGCATATTATTGATTATGATTTTTATTCAGTTTTCAAGTATTCCAAGTAAAAAAAAAAAAAAGTTTTTGTTAATAACCAAGAAAATTATGATGAATGAAAAAACATTTCAAAATAAAAAGCAGACTCAGATATGTTATAATTCCAGCAAGACATTAGCATGTAAATAGTTTTTACAAACTAAAGAAACACGGCTGCTGGTCCGATTCTCAATCTGTTTCCCTCTCTATAAGTCAGCATGTTTCACTCCTCGGCCCCTCCAGTAAATTCCTATTGCTCACATTAGGATTACAACTATAGAGTTAATCTTCCAACAAGCTAGGAATACCCCCATCCTCTATCTATAGTCAGTAATCCCAGCCTACACCCTCTGCAACTGCTGGTCATCAAGTTCTTCTTCCCTCTAAGCCATTCAGCTCAGCACGTTCGTTCATGTTTCATCCTGGCCAAAAATATCTTCCGGAAAATATTTTTATTTAGTTGTTTAACCGAAAAAGTATTCGCATGCCTTGATCAAGGTGCTCTTTAAATTTTTCTTCCTATTGGAAGAATGTCCGTTTTGGACATTTAAGCAACCATGACTGAATGTGCTCTGAAAGGCTAGAGCACATTTTAACATTATACTATTTGATACTCTTGCTAAATCTGTTTAGTATGCACCAAATTAATCTTGCCCTGTTGGTCCTGCAAGTTGCTTTTGAAAGCAGTTTTCATTCTATTTATCAAGACACCTGCTTGTTTTAAATCTTATGTACATATTTTCTGTATCAGTTTTAAATGTGCGCTGACAAAAAATATAGAGCCATACAGAAAATATATTCAAAGTATATTTTAACCTCCCACAAAATGTGTTGCATAGTGTAATACGTTTTCAAATATAAGACAATCTTTTTCTCGATTTGTAATTAAGGGAAGTATTTATAGAGGACCAAAATAAAATTAAAAAAATCAAAATATTAATTAAATATATGAATAAATAATTTTTTAAAAAATTAACCTTTTACTGAGTGTTTTGAAAAAAATACGGATGCAATCCATCGAAAAGATTTACAATTTTATATGCCTGAATAATTTTTTTTAGCTTGCCAGGTAATAAAATCTTTTAAGAAATATTCTCCCAGTAATGTGGTCTCTTCCACCACTTTCCGGCTTTTTTTTATACCGTTGTTATTTAAGTGTAAATATGAGTAAAAAAATGTATTCCACAAACTTGTGGGAGAGGAAGACAGAGCTTAATTTTTTTAGTTAAAAATAAATAATTATTATTTTTTAATAACGTTTTTAGCGGTTAACTGTTGTATTTAGCTAAAATGTTCGTTTATGGCGGTCTCTAGTGGACGAAACGTTCCAGGCAATCATTGCTGCCTTGCTTCGATGTTGACGACAATGTATTTTTTATTAGAGCTTTTTACGTTGATTTAGGAGAAAACTTTCAAATAATTGTATTTCGTCTGTGAAGACATTCCGCGCATGCTGTAAAAAATTGTTTTGAACAAAGACCGTTCTTGCAGAATTGTTTTTTGATATTTAAAATGTTATTTTAGTCTATCATTTATTTAAGACCATTGACAGATCCTGCCACACTCGTACAGTAAATAAAGATATGATTGCTGCTTGAATGATGAATAATGGATTTCCTTTTAATTATCGATTCTTCTAATTATTTGGATTTTGTTAAAAATGGGAAATGACAAGAAAGTCATCAAATTAAAAAGTTTCACGCAAACACACACGTTACCTAACTTTAGGACGCGGTCGAACATATGGTCTATGTTAAAATGTTAAAAAATGTTTTTATCTGTTCGAAACCGCTCCCTCGTGAGACTTTTATTTTGACACAAACCTGAAGGCTGTTTCAAATTATTCGTATTCCGGTTACGTTTAGGTTCGTAACACAGGAACCAATCGTTCATTTCCTTTCCAGAAATATTTCATAAGTCGGGACAATAGACTGGAGCGAAAAGAAGTGAGTGGTTTAAAATAGTATTTAAAAATTGTGTCAGTTCGCTATATATATAATTAAAGTAATATAGAGTGGACTAAACCAAACACCACCGGTTTAAACAAGTCGAAACTGAAAAAAGAACACACCTCTGTCAAAAGTTATAGGCACTAGATTATGTACAGAGGTCATCGCTGGACAAATAGGCTATTTATTTTAAACAAACGGTGGTTGCCTCATTTATGACAGTGTGCTTTCGATATCTTTCAATTGTCATTGTTACTTTAATCTGTATTTCGATAGGCGCATAATCGCGAGGCTTCCCAGTCACCTAACGTAGACAAAACCGACTCTGCAAAGGTGGTTTCAGGAAAATGTCATGTAACGAGCGAATATGTAGCGATGTAACATTATCGCTATGAATTACTCTAACTACGAGTTAGTTTCGAGAATCCACAACATTGTATACATTGCAAGTTGGGTAGATGATATGTTTTAGTATGCAGGTAGGTAGCTACAAACATTATTTTATTACAAAAAAATATTTTTACCAGCAGCAAATTGGCATGGTTAGCAATTAAAGAACTGTTTAAGACCATTCGCAGATGAAACTGTATCACCTTGGGTTATATAAGCCTAAAGTAACGTGGCTCGTTTGACCTCGTAGTACAGTTACAAAACATGCAGTGTTGTCGTCATCTGTTGTGATTCTGAATGATATATTATGCACAGTTTTAAAAAGTGGTTTCGTTTATTGGTCTCTAATCATTCAATGTAATTTGTTCTTGGAGAGCTATTGTTGTATCTTTATGAACTTAATGTTCGTGTTCAAAAGTTGTTTGATATTAATTGGTGTATTCGGGTTTTTGCATAGAACTATGAGCAGTTGTTTCTAATTCCTTAAGCAAGGTTATTAACCTTATCACTATATAACAAAATATCCATTTTTAAAAAAATGTATGAGGTGTATAGCTGTAAGCTCTAATTAAAGGCATCTGTAAATCAATCGGCTTTGTTTCTGAATTAGGGGGTATGCAAGGTAGCAAAACATGTTTAAAATGCTTATTGTTATCCACAGTTGGAATTGTTAATGTTTGGCTATAACGCTGATCATCCCCTGAATGGAAAATGGCACCTATCTGAGACGTGGAGGGCTGTTGTGTAGTATACTAATTAGTTGACTGAGCCTTATTAACGAAATGCCAGTACTTGTGTCTCATGTTTATTTTATAGGTTAAATGACCAAGTAGTATGTTTACGAGGGTCTCTGGCTCAACTAGAGTGGCAGGACCTTCTGTCATACGTTCGCTACGTTCGTGATTGGTAAGGTTGCTAAGTCATGTATACCTCGTTATCTTTGCAGGCAGGATGCTGTCCCTCTCCCGGGTGTTGGCAAATGCGGCCAGCCGCTCCCCAGGTGCTGCTGGCCAGTGCAGCTTGGTGGCTGCCACTCGCTTCAACAGCACGGCAGCCCAGCAGGTTGTCCTCTAAACCATCACACAGCGAAACGAACACTTCTGAGATATCGCTGACTATGCTACATCGAATATATTCACGTAAACGCTCTTCTAAACATTCTGGTCCTGGTTTGACCTGTTCTGGGCCCAATTTGACCGAGCATACTGTTTTAGTAATTCATGTCTAAATGTAACGGAAATGCACAACTTTTGTTTCAATTGACAGCTTATCATTAATGATAAGCTGTCAATGGTTTATTTATCCATAATACTGTTGCTTTTGGTCCACACTGTACTATAAATGCATGTTTGGAGTCCATTTGCTTCATATTTTCACTGCCATTTGTTGTTTGTTTTTCTAGGAACAGCCGAAAAAGACAAAGTTTGGGCCTTTGGATGATCAGGACAGGATTTTCACCAACTTGTATGGCCGACATGACTGGAGGTACCCGTGTCTGCAACTGGAATGACACTTTCACTGCCAATATGTTGTGATATCATGACTACCTGTATTAACATGTAATTTACGTGCAAGTCCTTAAAATGGTCTAGCTTAGGCTTATTTATCTGTAATTCTTTCTAACCCTGTCATTCATTCATTCCTAACCCTAACACTGTAATTCATACCTTCTAGGTTGAAAGGAGCTCTGAGCCGTGGTGACTGGTATAAGACCAAGGAAATCCTCCTCAAGGGGGTGGATTGGATTCTCAACGAAGTGAAGACATCCGGCCTCCGAGGGAGGGGCGGAGCAGGGTTTCCCACTGGCATGAAATGGGGCTTCATGAACAAACCAAGTGACGGCAGGTTACTACACCCATACCACTACAAGACTCCCAGAATAGAATATGCGCCTTGTATAGGACACAAGGATAGAAACCCCAGGTTTCCACTGATTTTGGTGTAATGGCAGAAGTACTCAGCCCTGTTCTCTCTGACTCCAGGCCTAAGTACCTGGTGGTGAATGCCGACGAAGGGGAACCTGGCACCTGTAAGGACCGGGAGATCATGCGTCATGACCCCCACAAGCTGGTGGAGGGCTGCCTGGTGGCTGGCAGGGCCATGGGTGCCCGCGCCGCCTACATCTATATCCGAGGCGAGTTTTACAATGAATCCTCCAACCTGCAGGTACACATCCAAATTCCGGTCATTTAAAATGTCATAATTTAATTGCACTTTTTGAGGAATATTTACCCTTTCTTTGCATGGCGACTCTGAAATGGAAAGCCAAACGCAGCATCTTCTATAAGAATAAATGTTAAAAATGAAGCCAGCTGAAATCTTTTGCTACGTCTGTGGGAGGCAGGTGTAAAGCCCTTGCTCCCCAGTGAGGCCTCTTTCTTCCTGCAAAAACGCTCTTTTTTGGTTCTACTTTGAGGTGGCGATTAACGAGGCCTATGCTGCGGGTCTGATTGGGAAGAACGCCTGTGGCTCTGGGTACGATTTCGATGTATTCGTGGTACGGGGAGCCGGTGCCTATATCTGTGGTGAAGAGACAGCGCTCATTGAGTCCATTGAGGGCAAGCAGGGGAAACCCCGGCTGAAGCCACCCTTCCCTGCTGATGTGGGTGAGAAATGGGGGGGGGAATTATGTTACTCGGCGGTCATACAATTTGATTTCAGTCTAATGATATCAGTCAAGTCTGTGAATACATTGAAATACAATCTGTTTGGGTTTTGACCGTCTTTGACTATATCCTCTCTCTGGGTCTGATGTTTAGGCGTGTTTGGGTGTCCAACAACAGTTGCTAATGTGGAGACAGTTTCCGTGGCCCCCACCATATGCCGTCGGGGTGGATCATGGTTTGCGGGCTTTGGAAGAGTAAGGAATTCTGGGACTAAGCTCTTCAACATCTCTGGTCACGTGAACACTCCATGCACTGTGGAGGAGGAGATGTCCATTCCTCTGAAAGAGCTGATTGAAAGACATGCTGGTACTTCTTTATATATCCCCCCTGTTGTCTGTACTGCTTTCCAGTTTCGTTCACTGCTGGAGACTTGTTTCCTGATTGGTGGAATGTTCTTTGTCTTTAGGAGGAGTCAGAGGAGGCTGGGACAACCTGTTAGCAGTGATCCCAGGGGGTTCCTCCACACCTTTGATCCCACGCTCAGTGTGTGAGGATGTGATGATGGACTTTGATGGACTCATTCAGGCCCAGACCGGCCTGGGCACTGCTGCTGTCATCGTCATGGACAAATCTGTAAGGCGTTGATTTAGCACCTTAACAAATCTGCCTATTAATTTGTTACCATGAGTATGTATGTCGAAATTATAATACCTTTATTTATTTTTGCACAATATTAATAGCCTGGCGGATTTATTTATTTATTTATTTATTTGTTGGCCGGTATTACTTTTTATTTTTTTCATTTTTTTAATGCCATCGGAATTTAAGCCTCGGATATGCACCGCTTAAAAAATAAATAACTGAAAACTATTATACATACACAAAAATGGGCCAGTATTCCAGTTAGTTTCAAGTCTTGATTTCTATGCTTTCAAAGTTTACATTTTCATTCGTGCCACCAAGCTGATTGGCACTATATCCATAGGTAATTATAATGATCCTCTAAAACCTGCCAAGTTTTGTTAGTTTTTAAGAAACTACCTGGGTCTTTTTTTCAAAATTGAGGAAGGACAACTAACAAAGCCAACAGTGTGCCTACGCACTGTATTAAAGTGCTTGGCCCTCTATAATAAATAGATTTTTAAAATCTGTACAAAATCTGTTGCAATAGGGTGCCATGTGCACTGTAGTGCTTGGCCCTGAAATAATAACCTTCACAAAAACAATAGGGTGCCTACATGCAGTTCTTGGCCCCTAATGATTATACATACTTAAGTTAGAAATGGTAAAACTGATTGAAATAAGTTGAAATTTAAGTAATTGGTGCTTATGATTTAAATTTTTGTTCAAAGATTGCTCCAAGCCACTTGAAAGGATTTCTAGTTTCATGTCAAACTATTAGGGATTATGAATTTAAAACCTCTGACAAAAACACCCCGTGGCAAAAAGTAGATATTTTCATGTGAAAAAAGTATTAGTTAAATTAGTGGATTCATAAATGGTCATTACACATTAAACAATTACAAGCTAAAGAAAATGGGTAACAAAAGTATTTCGGACAAGTGTAACTGAAAATGATCTGTGCAATTAATCTTTAAGTTTTAACTTTTTTTTTTTGAGTAGGTTTTGTATAATAAGAATTAGAATTGTCACACAGTAATTTAACACATGCAGTGTTTAGGAGTCTTAATAGTCTGTAATTGTTGCAGACGGACATCATCAGAGCCATTGCTCGTCTGATCGAGTTCTACAAACACGAGAGCTGTGGCCAGTGCACCCCCTGCAGGGAGGGTAAGGAACTTCAGCTGATGCAGTTGTCTAAAGAATGTTGAAGCATTTGTATCTCTGACTTTGACATTACCCTTCGACTTACAGGAGTGGACTGGATGAACAAGATGATGTGGCGGTTCGTGAATGGTGATGCTCGGATGTCGGAAATTGACATGATCTGGGAAATCAGTAAGCAGATAGAGGGACATACTATCTGTGCCCTGGGTGATGGGGCTGCCTGGCCTGTGCAGGTAAGGAAGATTGTGGGAGAGAGCTTGTTATCCTAGCAGTAAAAAGGCAGGAGTGTTTTCTAATTTACTTAAGGATATGATGCATAGGTCATGCCTGCATATAAAGGTAAAAATGGCCGAACTTAGTCAAACAACCGCTTCCTCTCCTTGCCCAGGGATTAATCCGACACTTCCGGCCTGTGATGGAGAGTCGCATCACGGAGTTCCAGCAGAAGCAGCAAGCCAGAGCTTAAGTAAAAACAGTGTTTCTGCCCATTCTGCTAGCTCTCCCAGTTTCTGCTTTGAATTATTTATATTTACTAGATGTCCACTCTCTAAGTGTGAACTGATCACAGGAGTGTCTCTGAATATTTGAAATCAATAAAGTTGTATGAACCGTAAATTATACATTGTTTGTTAACGTTTGTCGTGTTGGAGTTAAGGTGAATAAGATGATTGTTCGAATGACAGCATCATATTGTGAATTATATGGTGAGAATACGACATCCTTTCTGTGTATAGCTTTTTGAATTGCTATATCATTTTTTTTGTAATGGATTTGGCCTCAAAGCCCTGGTATATTTTCAGCATAAGTATTTATGAACTGATCTTAGGAACATTTACTATTATGTAAAAGCACATTTCCTAGCTTGCAGTTCTGCACATTCTGTGACTCTGATATCACCATGTTTTTTTAAAATAACAATAACAATGTAAGAACTTAAATGATGTATAATGGTACCTCTTTTCCACGTTTACGCAGTGGTGACTGGGATAATAGTGTACAAATCTGATTGGATGGGCAAGCAGTTTTAATAGATTACAGTTATAAAACTGCCCTATTGCAATGTCAAAGAATGTTTTAGATCCAAAAAATTGGGAAAAGGTCAGAAATTGAATTGTTTTTTTTTTTGGGACTTTGCTTCTTAGTGCTTTCTGATCTGATTTAGCGTACCTCCCCTTTAACTTACCAGGAAGATTACTACACTTAGTAGTAGATGGTGGTAAATGCCCGGTGGGTATTAAAATGTTTGTTCATTAAAATTGAACAAATATTCCATAGTTCCTGTGTCCACAACAGGTGAAGTGCAGATATCAGAAGTATTTATTACTATTAACGATGTAGGGTACTACTTTTACTATATATGTACAAGCCAGTATTTACTCCTAATTTTCTTCCATGGCATTTCATAAATTAAAAACTCGTTCTGATCAATAATAATACCTTACTTTAGGTACCCGTTCATTAAATTTTGGCATCTCTGAAATGTTATGCTCATGGAATGGAACTAGCTATATTAACTATATAACTGGAATGCGTTATTGTGACCCAAACAATTATTGGTCGTAAACAAAATAATTGTTTGAAAAGTGGAGGTGGAGTTGTATTATGATGTTACTAAATGGATGTAAAACTAGTAGTTATTTCACAAAGCATGCACATGCCCTGTGCCAGTTTACATGGGAAACCGCACTTCGAATACTTTGTTTATGAAGCTCACATATTCTCCAGACTGGCTAGTAACCCACAATGTAGGCCTATAGGCTACTTTCGTTACTCCCAGTAAAAATATGTAACTTAATTTTCTTGTTCCTATAACATTTGTTTTATGGTACACAATTTTTTATTACATTTTCCCTGTTGGTCATTCTAATAGTGACTTATTCAGCACGAGGAAGATAATTCTGTGTATCTAAGTCAAATTCTCCCAACGCGGATTTCTGGATGGACTACATGGATCTTCACATGGATCATGGATCTATGCACTTTATGCCGATGTTAAATTGTTATTTTATTTATATAGACTATGCAGTTAACAAAATAATTTCAAATAGCCAACACATACACAACCAGTTGAGTTGAAAAATAAGGATGCATGCACCTGTTCATTTATTAACTAGATAGTAATTATTAAACATTTAAGAGTATGCAAGTTAATCAAATGAACCCAATAACGTAAGTCAGAATTTCAAATGCTAATAAAGAATATGTAACCCACTTTATTTGTCAAATTTAAATAGGATTCTGTCGTCACAAAAAAAAAAAGAGCTATGAGGACAAAGCTGGAGTGGTCCTAACAGAACGGACACGACTTCCACAAAGTATGAACACAAAGGTCATTCCGTGTGGTAGGTTTGTTTTAGACCTGGCTAAGTAGGAGGTAGCTAGTTATATTACAATTCCTGAGGTATCTAGCAAATCGTAATAAAGCTAGTGGTTTTTTCTTCTTCTATGAGACCCCCTGGAATAGGAATACATATTTTTTCACATATACATTTTTTTTTCCATTGGTATGTGGTAAAGCTGTCTGGAAAAATAGGGATAAACTAGAAGACAAAATTAATAAATATTAAGTAATTAGCAAAGAGAAAAACATGCTTCCTTTGGTACAACACATACTGGAAGACAAACACTAGTGAGTTTACCTGGTTACCCCGTTACTCATTTAGTGATCTGCTCATTGCTATCATATCGGTTTTTGACGTTGTTAATACTTAGTTTAGTCACCAGATTTGTTTGTGGAGGGAACTGAAAAACATGAAACTGGGATTTGCTCCAATAGGTTTCTCTTGGGTGCCTCCCTCCGAATAGTCTGAAGCTATAAAAGTCGTCTTTTGCCCTCCCTTTCACTACTCGGTAACAAGGAGAACCAAATCTGTGGGTGTTATTCATAATTTATTGTGCAGGACACAACACAGCAACTTTTGTGCATTGTGACAACTTCTATCTCCTACTCCTTGTGCCCGCCAAACTACTTCAAGCTGACGCCACGTTGCTCTGGTCTTTTAGACTAATTCTACATCTAACACGATCAATGCGATCAACACGACCCCCCCCCCCCCCAGAAAACTTTCTCCTCGGATCTACATGAATCTCGTAGGTGAGTTTTACAAAATGAACATTAGGATTAACTTTTATCCATGTCTTAACATAATATCCGTGCTAAATAAGTAAAAAATGTTGGTACTAATCAAGAAGTTGAACTGTTTTGGAAATCTGATTTTACAAGTAATAGGCCTACTATCTTTTTTGTTATCCAAACTATGAGCACATTTCCTTGCTTCCTACCCTGCTGATAGAAATCCATTTAAAATAAACATTTAGTGCCAGGACGTTTTCTCAATAACAAACCTGCAGTTTCAGATCAAGCTACCTGATGTTTTCTCACAGATCCACTTGAAATTGTTTGTGCATGAGGAAGTGTACCAGTCCTTCATGTAGTTTTCACTAGGAGACAGTCGAGCACAGAAGCTGCTAAAGTCTTCTCTCCTGTCCAAGTGCTCCCAGAACCTAAGGGATGACCAATGACATCACTGTTAACATTTTTATAGGAATTTCCCACTCTTGATACGGAATATTAGATGAGCTGGAGTTTTCCTTTAAGTCAAACTCAGAAACCCATTGGTAAAAGTTGATCATGGTCGATCCAGGGGGGTGGTGGATGCGGCAACTCACTACCCACTCGTCCTGCACTGCTTTCTACCCAGCTAACACTCACCATAACTAACAATAAATATTTTGTGTTTATTAGACCCCAAAATTCCCTCAAAACCCTTTTTTTTGCTGGACCCTCTGTATATCTTATGTCTGTCATCAGTGACACCAGTTTAAAGACTTCCAGGTCAGATATGTTAGCAAAGAAAACTCCTTTTATAGTGTACCCCAACACCCACCTGCTTCCCGTGTCATGTGTCCTCCAGTTCTGTATGTGAGACCTGCCTACTTTTCTTTTTGACAATGGAGACTAAGTGATTCCAGATAATTTTTCTGCAAAAAGTGGGAACTTCATATCTCTATTTTAAATGTGAGAAATATAATTAAGGATTTGTTTAATATTTAAGTGTTATCAACGTGTTTTCGACACATAAGCAGCCAACACATTCTATCTACCGATAAACAAAATATCAGATCAGAGATTCTGCTCTCTAGGTCATGTTTGGTTATTGTCTAAGCACACATCCAAAAACTATTTACATTTTTGTCTCTGTATTTGTTCTTTTTAAACTGTGTATTTGTTCTGTGTATTCCCTCTGTTTTGCTAAAAATGTTTAACCTATACAGTTGTCTGAAGAATACTTTATATAGTATTTTTCTTTCTGTGGTAACTCATTGCAATTGTTCAAGACTTTGTCTTCCACAAGAAGTTGTGTATTAGAGATGCTCTTACTGTGGACTTTCCCCTAGGGATGTGTCATCCACCCATTGCCAGGCTTTGTCTTGGTTGTTGGTACTCAAGCCGATCCAGTAGGAGTCTCCCTGGCTCAGAGTCCTGGCTGTCTGCCACAGGTATACCTGCAGGAAGTGGACAACCCTGACTGGGTGGTACAGATACACAGACAGGGATTGGACAATCCTGACAGGGTGGTACAGGTACACTAGCAGGGATTGGACAATTCTGACTTGGTGGTAAAGGTACATCTGCAGGTAGCTCTGGACTAGGGTCCTGTTGTCCCTACACGTTATTCAATAAGGAATTTGGAAATTTTCCTTGAACTAACTAAACCAATCCTCAGACTACATGCCTGCCACTCCGTGGATAGAAGGAAAATCATTTCTTGCAAAGCATACAAATACAAAACAAAAAAACACAAGAACAACCAAAAACATTATTATTATTATTATATTAAATTGTTTTATTACACCTACATGTCGATAACATGCATGTTAAGCAAACCCTTTTAGCAGTTCTGGCTCTTGCAAAATAGGCTTGGCCACGATTCAACTCCCCAGCACCAGAGCTGAGAACTTGTATTATGGCATAGCGTTATGATCCCCAAAGTAGAGCCCTTAGTTTGTGTGTGACTTATCTCCATGTCCATGTGACTGTAGTGCCAGGATGGAATCTTTCTGTTACGGTTATGAAAGGGTGTCACGTCGTTTCCATTATTTTAGTAAAAATCCATACTGTGCCATGGTGGGTCGGCACCATTCCCAGCATCCTTTTACATGCTGCCCACCAGAGCTCTGTTGTGTGCAAGGCTATGTAACGGCACCAGAACTGTTGGTTAAACTTTGTGGGAGGATTACAAAATAAAAATATACCATAGCCCTAACTTGAAAACAACACCCATAACAACTTAAAACTGTACCATCAAGAATATGATGACATAACTGCAAATAGATATTGCAGATATTGAAATAACCTTGCCAGACAATTTAATTGATGAAAAGCTTAAAATTTTTTAAAAGAACAACCTGCTTAGCAGATAGACAATAGTCAGAACCGAAGAACCCTAAGCTCAAACTGTGTTGCAAACATATTAGAAAATGGATTTCAAAATTGAGTTCTTTACTCAATTAAATTTGTTACTTAATTTCAAGGTTGACCGTGGAAATAACATGAATCTTCATTAAACATGGTATGTTGCCTCATAGTAGGCTTAATTTTAGTCGTAGTTATAAATGTCAGTGTAGCGCACAGCACCATACCTGCCCTAGGGTTGGTCCACAGCCAGGACCTCATTGTCCACCCAAGTGTGGGTCTGCTGATTCCATGTACCTGAGTGTGGTACACTCAAAGGTACACTGGCCAGGAGTAAAGAAAATTCCAGTGGAGCAAAATAAGAGATGGTAGACTGAGGTCTGAGTTTGGATTAGTTCGCTAATTTTACATTTTAAATGATTGTTGCTACAGTTTAAAGCTAGAAAGCCATTTATTTTAATCTTCCTTAAATATATAGTTTATTTTCAATGAGTCTATTTTGGCTGAAGTTAGAAGAAAGTCATGCTAATTAAACTGTTAATACCCCTGTAAACAAAAAGTCCCTGTCGCTAACCAATCCTGGATTTCCCAGTGTGCTATCGGTGGAACAATTTTTAAATCAGTTATTATTGTGAAAACCCATAGGCACCAACTGACAATTAAAAGCTTAGTAATCAATTTTTTGAGTGAAATTCTGTCTTTGAGTTAATTTTCTTTGTTATGAGAAATTAGGTGATTGTGAGTGACACTCATTCACAATTTTGCCAGAGAAACCTACTAATCCCCAATTTAACAGCAAGACTAACTGAAACCCAAAAAGCTGTTCGTACAATTATGGAAGAACTGACTTTGATAAAATTGGGCAAAATAATAAACTTACCAGCAGATGATATCACAGACAGTAATGAACAGTGATGATACATTTACATTATGTGCAAAAATATGAAATAAAAAGATAGAGAAGCAAGTGTTTGAATTTTAAACAGGATATTTGTTAGTTTTAGGGTGCATACCTGTTCCTCCTCACTCCTGATAATCACTAGGTGACCCCCCATGGTCATGCATTGGTACTGGCTTGACTTCCAGTCCTTTCGATCCTTAGAGTAAAGGTAGCATTTCTCTTGAAAGGATGACCATCCATCCAGACAGGGCCTACAGTCACGTTCTGCAGAACAAATTGATCAATTTTCATAAATATTTATAATAGTAATTGTATTGTCAATTCAGTTAATATATTATAAAATATACACAATAAATCTATTTTCTTGGCTTGCATTATATGTCATACTCATGAGTAACAAGAACAAAACAGATTATGTAAAAATATTCATACTCATATTCATTTTTGATTTTTTTTTTACTGCTTGTTTTTTTATTTAAACTTAAACCAAAAATATTATTCCAGGAAGCCAAGGTACCAAAAGCTGACCTGCAGCTGACCTGCTCAATGCAACCCCAACTGCAGCAGATACTCTGAGCAGGCTGGATGGGTTTGGGTTTTCAATGCAGTGACAGCAGTGCGTTGCTCTGGTTAGCACGGTCACCTCCATCGGTCTGCTCAGACCAGGTGTGTTTCCTGAAATCTCCAGCAGATGGGAGCGATGAAAAATGTTTACCGACTAAAGCAATGCCATGAACAGGAAATACACTGACACTGCACAAAGGCTTGTGCATCACTCAACAGCGCTCCAGGGTAACTAACATCCATCCTCCATCCTGACCCTGCTATCTGCAGTTGGGGCCATAGTCACCACCTTACCGCTAGCAGCCCACCAGCCTTTGAGAAATGGAAAGATAGGAAATGGCAGCTGCCCACTAACAGACCCTGGGGTGGAAGTACTCCTGATTTAACAAAGAAAGGATGACTCCATGTGTTTTGGTAAAGGGGGCCGCTCCATCTGGCCAAAGAAAAGGGACAGCAATCTGAATTTAAAGAGGCCTTTGCTGAGACTTTACCTGACTCCACTTCACGCTTCTGCTGAGCCACATACTAGCTCTGGTGGAAGTCTCGCTGCATTGGCTTTTGAGCTTTGTAGACGCTAGAGACTTTGAGTTTCAGGTTGAACAATGAGCCTATAAACAGTGCAGCAAAGCTGATCGAAGAGGCTCTTTGAAGCTTTCAACTACCATAATGGCAAGGAGGCCATACTAAATCCACAGCCCCCTGGGAAGCTGGCTCTAGCCCGGGGATCCAGAGAATTGTATTTTTGCAGAATTAAAGGAAAAGCAAGAAATGGCCCCCAGCCCCCCTGAGCTCTCCACTCATCGCTGGCTTTTCCCCACCACAAACATAGCTCCACTTTCACTGGCCACCAGGGGGTTATCGGGTTTGTGGGGTAACCTGCGGCTATAAGACAGGGTGCTGTCTATGGCTAGAGAACCCATGAGTCGTGTGGAGGAAGCTTGTTGTTCCCAGGGAGCTACAACACCAGGTTCTGAGGGCAGCCAAAGGCTTGAAAGGTGTCAAGAACTTCTTTGTGACAAGAACCTTTTGCTGTCAGCATGAGCAGTTTTACTGGGTCGGGTGCTGATGCAGAGCCCCTACAACCTCAAGGACATTTTGAATTTCCCCTTTCAGGAATAGCTGGCAGGAACCCCCAGTGAGAAAGTGGGAGTTGATGTGCTGGACCCCTTTTTAGTCTCAGACAGGGGGATCCACTTATGTTTGATGTTTTATTTAACGAAATAGTGCAAGGCATACACATTTCTCAATCATGGCCACCATTCTGAAAAAGCCTGACGAAGGGCATGTTCATCCTTTTTGGACAACCGCTGACGGTTCACAGGGACATTTCTGGTCACAGCTGTTCAGCTAGCTGCGCCATATGGAAATCTGGCCTATTTGAGCAGCTTTAACTGCATGCGAAGCACCAGCAATACTGGGCCAACGTCGCATCCTGGCCTGGCTGGATTTCTGTTTGGCTGTGCCCGAATGCATTAGCAACCTTAATGATGGCTTCTGTTAGCCCGTTCTTTGGCCATCCACGGGACGTCTGGACACAGAGCCAGGACTGGCATATGTGTATCCCTACAAGCTCAACGCTGTGCACAAAATGACCAGGGAAAACTGCAGGGATACAACAGAAGCAGGCCTACTAAACATGCTGCCAAGGATGGAATCTTAAGGTTGGTGAGTAGAGTGTCATGAAGCAGGCCACACTCCAGACATAAAACTGGCAGGTATAAACCTCCTCAACAAGGTAGAAAGGTCATTTTAAAAAAATGACAGCATTTCCACAGAAGTCCAACACTGGAAATACGCTTCCCCATCTCAGCTTGCACACCTGAGTTTATTTCAGATCTTAAATAGGTAAATGGGTACAGCTGAGCACATTCCATTAACCTATTTTGTGATTTAAACTATTAAAAACAAGTTAAGAAATGGTTGTACAGTGTAAAAATATTTATATCTATACTTTTCTTATGAAGGAAAATATATTCCAATTCCTTTGCACAGTCCTAGGTGTTGGACAAAAAAAAATGTTCGCACAAAAAAATAAAAATTGAAAATACAGAATTGTTATGAATATTTTTTTCCGTCAGTTAAAATTAGAGGTTTGGATAAATATTGAGGGCATGGTTGCAGGCATTTGTCATAGTTTTATTTCGGGTAAAGTGTTAATATATTATATATATATATAAAATATTTGTTTTGTGTCAAACATAGAGATGGCATAGCCAAGTAAGGCAATCATTAGCATGTGACTGATGCAAAAAGGGCTGGTAAGTCTGTGTTATTTAGCCCATGTCTTGTCATCAGAGTGTTTGGCCACAGTTTTGGCATCTGAAAGTTCTCACCAGCCATGAGCTCATTCTTTTATTAGAGTATAGCATAAATGATTTTTCATGGTACACCATCTATATGCCACGTGATTGAACCAGAGGCATCTCTTATTTTATTTTTTGATAATTCTATCGAGCAGTTTAATTAGCTACATTGTTTTTCTTTAACAAAATAGAGAATATTAAAAAAAGTACATTCACGTACTATGAATCTTAATTGTTTTAGTAAAATTTTAAAACAAAATCATTATTTTCTTCCATCAGTGGATCGCAGTTGAAAAGTGAGAACCACTGCTGTATACAATGCATAATAGGATTCCACAAAACCATGTGCTTTGGCTCATCTTCCAGAGATACTGCTTGTACTTTACATATTCCTGAACCATGACCAGCCTGTTTAATACGCAGGCCACTGACTAAACTGTGTCCAACAAGAAGATAAACTCATCTCATAGACTGAATTTGGACGAAGTAGCTCAGTAATGAATGTAGCCATGGTTAGACTCACTATTAGAAGTCTGGTTTATGACAGGGCAATACTTCTTCAGCATGGGGTATTTGTCGAAGAGACTGGAGTAGGTGAGGTTCAGGGCCCTGAAATCCTGTGTGAGCTCTCTCAGTTTCCCACTCTGAGCTGCAGACTCGGACTGGAGGATCACGGAAACGAGCACCACTGCATACAAAATATAGACATTTCATTGAGAGCAGTGAAACATAACACAAGTTGAATACATTGTAACATGTAAGTGAATAATATTGCAAAAAAGCTACAAATAATGGTGGAGAAGGCCTGAGGCAGAACAATTTGTTTAATTGGTTTTATGCATGAAAATGGTTCTCAATGAAATAATAAAATTTCTTAAATTTACGAAGACAGATGCTTTGTAACTGTATATGTTTGTCCTCGTTGAGTTAACATTTAGAAGGCACTAAAGAGCATTAAATGAACTCACAACATATGATCTGGAAAAGGTTACCAGCAGCTAACAGGATGCACAGTGTAACCAGGTACCGGGGAGCCTGATTTTTACATCCAGCTGTCTGGGTGTCTAGAGGAGAGGAACCAAAAACTACTGACACAAAAATGGCAAAAAACACTTCAACATGAAACACTGAGCATAAAAATAATTAGTTTCTGTGGTTACAGACTCTTTTTTTTTGCTTTTACATTCTTACAATGTGGAAATCTGTACACAGATTTTTTCATATAATGATATACGTAAGGCAATAAACAATAAATAACAAAATAATGAAAATAGCAATTGTGATCCTTGTAGCCTTATACGTTATTTTGCATTGAAAATCACATAAATCCCTGTAAAGTCTTAGAAAACAAGGCGAATATTCTTTGAAAACGGGATCCAAAATTGGAATTGGTCTAGCTTGCTACCCCGCAAAAAAGAATAGCTTTTCAAGCGGCAATATGGTGTAAATATGGTGTTATACTACCGGAGGATTCTAGGCAAGCTACCTGAGATCAAATTTGTCAGGGTACATTTTCTAGCCATTGCAAGAAGTTTTTCCATTTCACAATATACATTCAGGGGACCGCCTAAAATTAGAATTCTCCAATGGCATGTCACAAATACTCTTGACTTCCCTACATATTTTATACCGAAATTGAATCAGATGAGACCAGGACCAGATACAATGTATGTACGTGCCTGGTTCCCTTTTATGTCTGGTGCTTACTTATGACCTTTGTGAGTTACATTGATGTAACTGCAATATATTGTAGCGTTTTGTCGGAGTGCTACTACTCTGCTGGGTTCAAGCATAGAGTCAGACACCGCTTTAACAAAA